>LOEQ01003708.1:106335-132479 GCA_001685075.1 Bramus lutescens | reverse complement strand
GTATCTTTGTGACCGGGGTTTCTTGATGCCATTTCTGTGCCATTTCCGGGATTGGTTGTGTGTGGTGTGGTTCTTGGACTTGGCCATGGCTGGACGGTAACTGGTGGCTCCCGAAGCGCCTGCCACCTGAAGAGAGAGAAAGGCCGCCAAATCTTTTGATTCTAAAGGCCTGTTTGTCTGTATTAAAGGTTTATTTTTGTATGTATGTGTGTATGTATTTATTTATTATGTATAGTGTTCTGCTTGCATGTATGTCTGCAGGCCAGAAGAAGGTGTCAGATCTCATTATAGATGGTTGTGAGTCACCATGTGGTTGCTGGGAATTGAACTCAGGACCTCTGAAAGAGCAGCCAGTGCTCTCAACTTCTGAGCCATCTGTCCAGCCCATGTATTAAAGGTTTTTAACTTATTAGCATGTACTCATTGTTGAGAACTATGGCTTTCATTCTGATGTCTTCATGTCTGTGTGTCATCCACCTTGATCTCATATATCTCCACCATTGTCTCCCACTGTTTGGTCCCCATTCTCTTGCCAAATAGACCACCATTACTATAGTCCAGTCTTTTTTCCACTTAAAGTTTAGATTGTGTGTATCTGGTAGACATTTGGAATTTGTCTTTATAAAATCTGGCCAGGTATGAGTTCAAGTCCAGTTTATGGGCTACAGAGCGAGTTCAAGGCTAACTCAGAGAATTTAGTGAACCCTTGTCTCAAAATTTAAAAAGACTGTGGAAGTAGCTCAGTGGTAGAGTGATTTACTATACACAGTGATCTGGGGTCAAGCCCCCACATTACCAACAGTAACAGAACAAATATGAAACACATCCTTAAAAGATTTAATGTACCACACTGAAGATTTTTTTAAATTATACTCTTTGTTCATGTTTGTAGGGGCTAATAAAGACCAGTGATAGGAGCTGGAGAGATGGCTTGGTGGTTAAGGATACTTACTGCTCTCGCAGAGGACCAAGTTAGGTTCCCAGCACCTATATGGCAGCACACAGCCACCTGTAACGCAGCTTTCAGAGCATGTGACATTTTCTTTTGGTCTCTGTGGGTACCAGACACCCACACGGTATGCACACATACACTTACAGACATTAACACATATGTATAAAGTTAGAATAAAAAGAATTTAAAAGAGGGTAAGTGAGAGCCACAGGAGATGGAGTTGTGGTCGAGAAGGAGGACTTGGGGGGTCTTTCCAAAGGCAATTTCTATTTTCAGAAGGGGCAAGAGCACTCACAAAACAGTGTGTGTCATCTGAATGACTACACAGCACCTTCCGTGAGTCAGACTCCTGCAGTGTCTCCGCTAAATGTCACCTCAGAGACGTAATGTTCCCACAGATCTATTTCTTTGTCCAATCTAAACAATCTTAGTAATTTTAAATTATTTTTAGTAAAGAAGAGAAGTCATGAGGGTGGAGAGGTGACATAGTGGTTAAGAATACTTTCTGCTCTTTCGGAGGATCAGAATTTGCTTCTAGGAACCTTCCAAAAGCAGCTCACAACTGCCTGTGATGCCAAATCTGAGGAATCTGACGGCCTCTTATGGCCACTGAAATCCCTCATATTCAGCTCTGCATAGGTCCATGTAGATACACACATACTCATATGGAAGAATTATGAACTTTTTTTTAAAAAAATAAGCCATGATCAGAAGAAATAATCAAGAGGAACATGTATTAGAGATTATCCTTGCTTACACTGTTAGATCCTGTCTCAAAAATACAACCCAGCATGAGTAACAGAATATGTTGCTTTGATCTCACTTCCTGCGTGTTGGAGTAGTTTAAAAGCTGCCAAGATTTCATCATGTCTGGAGGCTAGTGTACACCTAGGAGGGGACAGAAATGCAGAATTTAGGAGCCGAGTAAACAAAGGAAAGAAGAGGAAGCTTGTGATAGGATTTGGGCAAGTGAAGTATTTGGCATGCAAACATAAGGACCTGAGGAAAATCTCTGAAAACACACAGAAAAACGATAAAAACCGGAGCATGGCTGCATGTGTCTGTGAATTACAGCATTGTAGAGGGAGACTGGCGGATCCCTGAGGTTCAGGAGCTGCACAGGGCAATCAGAGTAGTCAATTCTGTGAACTCCAGGTTCAGTGAGAGACCCTGTCTCAAAATATAAGGTGCAGAGAGCCATTGGGTAAGACACTTGACCTTGACCTTCACAGGCATGCAAATATGAACACCTGAACTCATATTTGAAAACATATGAACACACACACACACCAAAAAAAAAAGAAAGAATATGACGTGATATACTGTACATTTTGTAAACCCTCATGTGATGCTTGATGTCACAGAGAAGCCAGGTTTGAGAGCAGGACAAATGCTTCGCATTTCAGACAGTCTCACCACTGTTATTGTCCTGTCTTTTGCTGCCATCAGAATGCAGCTTCTTTGGCTTTCCTATAAAGGTTGAACACGAAGGGCTCTTTAGAAATCCTCCAGGCCTTCACCTGAGTCATCCAGCCTCATGGACCAAGCAGCTACCAGATTTTCAGCTTCTCCAGTGTGAAAACAGTCACCATTGGACTAACCAGTCTGTATCATGTAAAGAATACCCTTATCTAATAAATCCCCTTAGTTATGTTCATACTCCTTCTATATGTTCTATTCCTCCATAGGACCACTCCTCCCATTGTGTCTCCTGTTTGGCCTTGGAAAGACGTGAGTGTGGACGTTATCAGGGAGGAGGAATGGAAGGGATTCATGTCCTTCATTTCGTGATTAAGCCACTGGTCATATTTTTAGATTTACTTTTGAGCTTGATGATAAATTTCCTTATTTACTAAGGCAGTTTAAATCAGGCCTATTTATTATGTTCGTGTTGCCAACACCTTCATAACTGATTCATAGGAAGGAAATGTGGACTGTGCAATTATAAGAAATGTTGGTTTATCAAATTTTATAACCTGGCCACTCCTCTTTTACTGTGCTGTGCTGTGCTGTGCTTTTCATGTGAAATGTCTCCCACAGGTTAATGCGTTTAAATACTTGGTTCTCAGCTGGTGGTGCTGTCTGGGGGAGGTTGTGGGCTCTCGCTAGAGGAAATGAGCCACTCAGGGTTTCATAGCTCAAATTCTCTTCCTGTCTGTCCTCTGCTTCCTGTTTATCTTAGGTTTGAATATCACTTTGACATGACTTGGGAAGGAGGTCTCAGTTGAGTGGTTTCCTAGTCAGACTAGCTGGTGGGCATGTCTGCAGGAGATTGTCTTGATTGTTCATTGATGAATGAGGGCCAAGCTCACTGTGAGTAGCATCATTCCCTGGGCTGTATAAGAAAGTTAACCAAATATGAGCCTATGAGTCTGTCAGTAGGAAGTATGTTTCTGGTGCTCTGCTTGACTGTGAGGTGAATTCTTTAGTTGGAGATAATGTTGTGTGGAATAGTACGCAGTTAGTTCTGCCTCAGAGTTCCTATTTGAATTCGTTCACTCGTAGAACTTTCTGTCCCTCCTGATCCTACAGTCATTCAGTCCCAAAGAAACATACAGAGGTTTATATTAATTATAAACTGTTTGGCCTCTTAGCTCAGGTTTAATATTAATTAGCTCTTACATCTTAAATTAACCCCTAATTCCTGTCTATGTTTAGCTTGGTACCTTTTCTCAGTGAGGCATTCTCATCTTGCTTCCTCTGAATCTTGCTAGTGACTGTGTCCCTGCCTTTCCTTTTCCCAGAATCATCTTAGTCTGGTTGCCCCACCTATACTTCCTGCCTGGCTACTGGCCAATCAACATTTTATTAAACCAATATGAGTGGCAAATCTTTATGGTATACAAAAACATTATCCCAAAGCATTCCCTGACTTCCCTCAATGATGGATTATAACCTATAAGAGGAAATGAATCTTTTCTCACCCAAGTTGTTTTGGCACATGGCATTTGTCACACTAACAGAATGAATCTAGAACACTGACTATGGTCATAATGTGATCAGCTGCCCCACACCCATCCTTCCCTGACTCTCCACCATGATGAATTATATATCCTAGAACCTCAAGGTAAAAGAAACCCTTTCTTCTTTCCTTCCTTCCTTCCTTCCTTCCTTTTTTCCTTCCTTCTGTAGCTTTTTGTCAGATGTTCTGTCCTAGCAGTGATAAAAGTAGCTAATACAGATTGACTTTATGGTTCATTTGGTGTAGGGAGCAGAGGAAAATCTGAATAATGGAAGTCCTGAGTGAATGGTTTTTGTTGTCATAGGCATGGTTACGCCAAAGACTCCAAGGTCTTGGGCCAATGACAAACTGCTAAAGTCATTACCTATATGGCCCAGGCTCAAAAAAAATCACAAATCTGTCCCCAAGAGTTTGAGAGTTTATGAATGATTGAGTGGCTTCTGCAAAGACTAGAAACTACAGCTTTCCCCTCCTGGGAATTTATAGCCTGAGATTGCTCACCTACAGAAACCTCCTACTGAGACTAACTGACCTCTTCTCTTGTATTGTATCCAATAAACATAGCATGTTCTGGGCTGCAGAGGAAGAAGACCCCACACGACCCCAACTTTATTGTGTGTCCTTTCTTCAATTCCTTATTATCCCCAGTCCAGGTTCCAAGATACAAAACACAGAGGATGAGACTATTTGGGAAAGTGGAAGAGAAGAGGAGAGTAAGCTTAGGGAAATAAGCCTTATAGTTTCTTCTTTTGAGAGATTATCAATCAGTAAGTCATATCCAGTTGATACAAGATAAAATCTTAGAAGACATCCCATCAAGAGGAGAATAAGAAATAAGGGGAAATAGATTGAATTTAAAAAGAAAATTGTGTGTGTATGTGTTTGTTTGTTTGTGTGTGTGTGTGTGTGTATGTACACCTGCACCTATAGTGTACGAATGAAGGTCAGAAGACAACCTGTGATAGCTGGTTTTCTCCCTCTGTCATGAAGATCCTGAGGATCAAACTTAGCAGCTGCTAACTTCACCTACTGAGTCAGCTCTCTGGCTCCCACACTGCATTTTTATTATAATCAGATCATCCTTTAGTTACCTTTAAGACTCATATTCTAGCCCATTTCTGTTGCTAATCAAAATACTGGGGGACTGTAGAGATGACTCAGTTATTAAAGTCTTTCCTGCACATGCATGAGGGTTGGCACTCATATACACAAAACATGCTTACACACACACACACCTCTTTCTTTTCCCGCTTTGTCTCTCTCATGTGCACATACACATAAACACACAGTGAAAGACAGAGTGAGAGAGAGGGTGGGAGAGTGAGAGAGAGAGAGAGAGAGAGAGAGAGAGAGAGAATTTCATTTAGATTTTATTTGGGAAGCCAGGGTTGAAAATAAAAGTTTAAAAGTTTGAGTTCTTAACTATGACTTCATAGTTAATAAGTCACTGTGAAAAATACTTAGGTATTTATTTAATCAAAATTACCACAAAATATTTCAAAGCTAACTACAGCACGTAACTAATTATGGAAAAACTTTCACTCTTTATTCAATATTAAAAAATATTTATGTGCTGTTACTTTATCTGTATGTTGGATTGCCTATATGTCTGTGCACCTTGTCTGTGCCTATTGTTCATGGAGTCCAGGAAAGGGCACCAGACACCTTAGAACTGGGTTACAGGTGGTTGTGAGCCACCATATGGATGGTGGGAACTGAACCCAGGTACTCTGAAAGGAGTGCAAGTGCTTATAACCATCGAGCCATCCTTCCAGCACCCAGAACCCTCATTGAGCCATCCTTCCAGCACCTAGAACCCTCGTCGGGCCATCCTTCCAGCACCTAGAACCCTCATCGGGCCAGCCTTCCAGCACCTAGAACCCTCATCAAGCCATCCTTCCAGAACCTAGAACCCTTATCAAGCCATCCTCCCAGCACCTAGAACCCTCGTCGAGCCATCCTTCCAGCACCTAGAACCCCCATCAAGCCATCCTTCATGCACCTAGAACCCCCATCAAGCATCCTTCCAGCACCTAGAACCCCCATTGAGCCATCCTTCCAGCGCCTAGAACCCCCATCAAGCCACCCTTCCAGCACCTAGAACCCCCAATTGAGCCATCCTTCCAGAGCCTAGAACCCCCATCGAGCCATCCTTCCAGCACCTAGAACCACCAGTGAGCCTTCCTTCCAGCACCTAGAACCATCAGTGGGCTTTCCTTCCAGCACCTAGAACCATCAGTGAGCTTTCCTTCCAGTGCCTAGAACCCTCATCGGGCTATCCTTCCAGCACCTAGAACCCCCACCCAGCCACCCTTCCAACACCTAGAACCATCAGTGAGCTTTCCTTCCAGCACCTAGAACCAGCAGTGAGCCATACTTCCAGCACCTAGAACCCTCATCGAGCTTTCCTTCCAGCACTAAGAACTGTTAGTGAGCTATCTTTCCAGAACCTCAAACCCTCATTCTTTCGGAAGATTCCCTTCTCTCACGCAAGTTCAATGCAAAGCACAGGAAGATCATCTAAGATGTCACAGCAGCTTTGTCTCTTAGGCCCATCAAATGGTTAAGAAAAAGTCTGACAGCCTGTTATGAACAGGGAATAATACCTCAAGAAAACTTTGTCATCTTAACAAAGAAAAAAGGATCCAAAATCTGGTTCTGTATCCACATTGATATGAAAGCTCTTTGAAAATAAAAATGAATCCATCTAGTCTCCACTAGTTTTGACTGTATGAGTTACAATTCTTTTTAAAATACATAAAGGTATACCTTCCCCATATATGTAAGAGGTGTGTAAAAATGGCTTATACCTATACTCCCAACACTTATGAATTTGAAACAGGATTTCCACGAGCCCAAGGCTCATTTATATATATTTACATACATGTATATGTTCACATGAAAGGCACACTTGAAAAGGTGAAACAGGAGAATGGTGAGTTATAGGCTAGCCTGGGCTACACACACACACACACACACACACACAGAGGAATGGAATACTGTCATTTTCAGGAAACCAATGCAGTTGGAGATCATTTTAGTAAGTGAACTAATGATTCAGACCAATGTTTCATGTATCCTATTATATGTGGCAATCTATTTTTAATATTCACATTCATACACATATAGATGACATGTGAACAAAAATGATTATTAGGATGAAGAAAGAATGGGAAGGGGAGGAAGAGCAAGAGAACATAGTGGAGGTGAAAATGAGCCAAGAACATGATGCATATAACAGAAGAGGTCACAAGAAAACTGATTATTTTGTTCAGTCATTTAAAAAGAAAAATTAAATAAAAGCTCTCTACAAGGATCTTCTAGATGGCGAGGGATTGGAGAAGGAGGTGGGGAGTGGTTTCTGAAGACCTTTTACAGCTTCTATGTCCTCCAAAGTTGCAAGATTTCCTTAAAGATTAAGGGAATTGCTTTTAGGAAGATAAAACATTCTTCTCTCTTTGTCTCTCTGCCTCTCCCTTCCTCATGTTTCCACCCCTCACAAATGTGTGTGTGTGTGTGTGTGTGTGTGTGACATATAGGTACACATGGAGGCCAGAAAAGGGCACTGGATGTCCTGGAGCTGGAGTTCTAGGTAGTTATGAGTCACCTGCTGTGGAAACTTGGATTTTATCTTGAGACCTCTGGAAAAAAAATCAGTCAGTGCCCTTAATCCCTGAGTCATCTTCCCAGGTCTTAAAACACTTCTTGTTGAAAAGCCTATTCCGAAAGCCTGTTTCATTTGCTGTCAACCCAGTACACACCACAACTCTGAAGACACAGCTGCTTCATTAAAGCAACAAGATAAACTAGTCTTATTACCGAAATGATGCGACCTTGAAAAACACTTGGGTTAATTGCTATTAATCTGAGAGCTTTGTGGAAGTGAGAATTTAGCTTTCTTCCATTATAACTGTGTCCTCATGGAGAAGGGAAGGTGCTGAGGAGGCAGAAAGAGAAGACATCAGGCTCTAAGTCAAGGAAGTTCATTATTACTGTCCAACACTAGAAGTTAGAAAAATTAATGAGCTATTTTCCCACAGGGTCATCAGAGGGAATGTTGCCTCCCAAGTCCTTGATCTTGGATTTCTAGCCTTTGTGACTGTGAGACAACATCTTTCTGTTTCTCTAAAGTCACCTGCTTGGATTTAATCTGCTACATCTCTAGAAAGTCAGCAAAGACGTTGATCTAAGTGGATAGTACTTTAGTGTATCAGTGACTTTGCTCATTGTTGTGACCCCAAAGCAACTTAAAGAAGGAAGGGTTTATTCTGCATCACAGTTTGAGTTTATAGTCCATCCAGTGGAAGGCATGGCAGCCAGAGCCTGAGGCAGCTGGTCACATTGCGTCCACAGACATGATGTTGAGTGGTGTCATGGCACCCAACACACTTTCTCCTTTCATTCCTTTGATTTATTCTGAGATCTCAGCCCATGGGATAGTGGCACCCACATTCAGGGTGGTTCTATCCGAATAAGCTAAGTTTCTCTGTAAACAGTCTCATGGACACACCCAGAGGTGTGTCTCCTAGGTGGTTCCAAGTGCAGTTGAAGTGATGATGAAGATTACCCATCATTTGTAGAATGATAGGCAGTGGTTCTGAGGGAGCAGGCTGAGAAGGAGTAATTGAAGCAAAACAATAGCAAAGCAGAACCAAGAACAATAAAACACCAATACTTAAATCTGGCTGACCAATTGGGGGAAGGAGCAGCAGAGAGAAGTTTCTATGAGGCCCAAAGGATGAAGGATGATAGAACGGGAGATTCAGAATTTAACAATTAAGAGGTCACTGGGGACTCAAAGCAGAGCTATTCTGGGGATGTGTACAAAAGCTGGGATTGCCTGACAATCTGCTTTTCTCCCTTAAGTTACCACAGCTACTCACCATGTAGCTCCCGTTGAGCTGAAAGATACATCCCAAGTTTAGCGGGTTTTGAAGCCCAAACTGATTTATATTTTGCATGCGAGCTCTCTCCTTAATTAAACACACGAAAGCCAAACATTTCTTACAATGGAATAAAAAGAGAGGGAAGGTGTTTTATAGCTGCTGGGGGAATAGATCTGTTGATTAAAAAGACGAATGCAAAATAGACAATAAATGTAATGAGATTTTTCTTTAACAGACAAAGTTCTAGAATAAACACAAGGAATAAATGATTGGCTTTACTTTGTAATCAAAGGGTTGAGGAACTGAGCGGTGCTATGTGATTTTTCTTCTACAGATTTTGAATCGTCATTTTAATACATTGTGATGGCTCATCTCAACTGTTAAGTTGGTTGAACTAAGAGACTCCTAGGAGATTTGTGAAACATACTTATGGGCTTGTCTGATAAGGCATTACTGTCATTGAACTTTGGGGTCACAGTCTGTATCCCAACAAGTGCCCTCCAGAAACCTGTTGAAACAGCCCTATTAAAAGTTAAAAAAAAGGAGAAAAAGGAAATTTGTTCAGGGTGGTGACATAGGGAAGAGGTATAAAAAAATAATTTGAGCCTGGAAAGTTCACCTATGGGGTTCTGAAGTCAGAGCAAAGTTTCAATAGAGGGCAAAGGAAGGCACGTTTAAACAGCCTTGGTCAAGGTGTGATCTTGGCCATCATTGACCCATCCTTGTCTGGCCTTCAGCCTCATCCAGTAAGGTGGTCTGATAAGTTGTTAGAACTGTGTGAAATCTCTTTGTGAGGGACCATTTCCCATTGCAGCTGGTGCCTTTGCCTCCCCCCAAGCATCAAATTCCGGGTAAATTCCCTGTTTCTTTTGGAGCCATTGTTTCCAGAGTTGACAGTTTGAGAGATGCAAGTGTCTTATTCGAATGTCTCCATTTCTGTTAGGCTGCTTCCATTTCCAAGGCGGATTATCTAGAGAGGGAAAATCATTCTTGATTGTGAATAGTACTACATAGGCTCATGACACAGTCAAATAAAAGGGGGAAAGAAGGAAGCCAGCAGGTGTAGGCATCTTTTCATTTTCTGGCTGACATTGTGAATGACTGTGCTCCACCAACCCATTCTGCTGTGATGGGCGGAAACTCCCGAAACCATGATCCAAAGTAAATCTGTTGTCTCTAAATTGTTTGATTCAGGTATTTTGTCATAGCAGCAGAAAGCTGACTAACACATATTTCACAGTGGCTTAGGATCCAATGTAAAGGGGTAGTGTTATACAATAGAGGAAGCCCAAGCTTTCCCAAACTTTCTAGATTTGATAGTATAAAAACTTTACTTCAAAAGTATGCTGATAAGTGATAATTCAGACTTCAATTTGTAGATTATTCTTACAAGGAAAAAATAATATGGAAACATTTTATCATAAAGGTATACACTTAAGTACTATTTACATTATTAAAAATGAAAATAAATGATTATTCTATATGTGGCAGTTTAAAAAACAATAAAAATGGCCCCCAAAGGGAGTGGAACTATCAGGAGAAGTGGCCTTGTTGGAGAAGAGTAGGCGTGGTCTCCTTGGAGGAAGTGTGTCACTGTGGAACCAGGCTTTCAGGTCTCATATATGCTCAAGATACCGCCCAATGAGACAAGCCACTTCCTGTTGCCTGCTGGTCAAGATGTATGACTCTCAGCTATTTCTCCAGCACCATGTCTGCCTGCACGTCAACATGTTGCCCCATGATGATAATGGTCTAAAGCTCTGAAAATGTAAGCCACCCAGTTAAATGTTTTTCCTTTATAAGAGGTGTCTCATGTTACGTGTCTCTTCATAGCAGTAGGAACTCTAACTAAGACACTATAAAATGTACTCAATAGCTATAAAAATCATAAAAATAATGATTTATATACCATTAAAACATTGTAGATGTTCTATGTACATTAATTAGGAATAAAAGATATTAAAACAAATTTTGTAAAAGTGGTCAATTTTAAAAATTTAGGTATCTGAAAGAAATCTTTAAAAATAGTTAATAGTTAATTTGGTATAATGGGATAATGAATGATTGTATTTTCTTTTTGGGATAATGAATGATTGTATTTTCTTTTTTAATCAGTGTCTCACTCTGGCTGGTCTGGATCTGTTTTCTTTATTTCCTATTACTTTCTCTCCTCTTCATCTTTCCTTAAGATAATGGGGATAGAACCCAAGACTTATAAATGCTAAGCAAGTGCTCTGTCATGAGTGACCACCTTCCCGTGAATTATTAATGTGACCATTTATTTCATCTCCTCTAAGGAAAAATAGTCAAAACTACGTGAAAAAGCCAAATGATGGAGGAGTAATTTCATACATCTCTGGTTGCTTGCTGTGCAATTAGATCAACTCCTTAATATATAGGCGCTTGCTGCCCTTCCAGCTGGCCACTTTATCTTCTGCAAATGATTGGCTGATTTTAACTCCCCTAATATGATCTTCTGTTTAAATCACTATAATCACATACAGAAGGAACTTTGAATTATGTGCTGGTCTTTCAGCTGCTTATTGAAAACGCCCACTCCCCACTTCTTTCGTACCCAGAGGTAGAACCTCATAAGCTTTGCTGTGACTTGAAAGACAAATAAGCTCGATTTTATTAAGGAAAGATTCTTGGGCTTGGGAAAAGCTCGGCACATAAAGCATTGACTGGCCAAGTGTGAAGTCCTGAGTCCAGAGCGTCAGAACTCACGGAAATCTGGACATGGTGTTGCACACGTTTGTAATCTCAGTGCTCCCGTGGTGAGACAGGAGAATCCCCTTAAGTTCTCAGCCTAAATATCCTGACATATACAAGTCTACCATGGCACCTGTGTGCCTGTACTAATACACACAAACATTCACAATACACATGTGTACACATATACACATATCATATGTGTTCATAAATACAAGTAAATAAATAAGGGAATGAGCAGTGATTTCTTGCCACTCAAGGTAAGATGAATCATGGTTTGAAATGTGTGTTTTGGGTATCAATATCTGCCAAGTGATGAATTGCTCCTCCTTTAGTTAAAGATGAGATCAAACTCTTCACTGTTCTTCCAGAGGACCAGTTCTAAGCACCTACATGGTAGCTCACAACCCTTTGTAACCCTAGTTCCAAGAGATGCAACATCTTTCTCCGCTCCAGCTTTCTGTTACCTGCTCTACTCTGTTCTGTTTTGATTTCCACTGAAGAACGAGTTTTCCTGCCTTATTCCTCCCCCTTTACTATAGAGAACCAACAGCCGAATCAAAGTTGAAAGAATTTCAGCGTAAATGTGAGTTCAGCTTGGTTGTTGTTTCCTTGAGTTGTGTGACATAGAGACAATTTCTCTATGTCAACATGATGCCAGAATTGTTTGGGTAAGAGCCTGGGCCATAGCAGCTCTAATGAGCCAGGCTAGGCCACCCACACTCAACAGGCTAACTAAACAGACGTGTAATAGAACAGAGAACGGATATTTATTCAGTGTGGTCATATTGGGAAGAGAAATAAAGAAGTTCATGATTTCCACCTCCAAAAGCCCATCTTTAGTGTTCTGATCTGATGTTCAAGTTTAAATAGAGGGCAAGAGGTATGCAGAGCTATATACTGGTCAAGGTGTGGCCCCTCACTGACCTCGGTTCTCTCAGCTCTAGCCTCTCCTGCAGCGATTGGCAGGTTGTCATAGGGGCCTGAAATCTCTTCTTGGAGACAAGTTTCTCCTCTGGTCAGCACTGGGCATCAGCCTTTTCTTTGCCAGGAGTCTCAGCTATCTGAGGAAATTCCAGTCTCTTGGGGTGCATGGTTTGCAATGATAGTCTGACAGCCCAAAAGGGTATGTAGGTATCTTTCTTTAGAATAACTTCAAGGATGGGCAGATGGCTAGGACTAGAGGAGCTTGCCGAACAAGCCTGGCATCTGAGTTAGCGTCCCAGAACGCATGGTAGGAGGAGAGAGCCTACTCCTGCAAGTCTGACCATCCCTTGAGCATCGTTGTGTGCATGTACCTGCACACACACACGCACACACGCACACGCATGCACGCACACACAAGCATACATATACCACACAGATATCACACACACACATCATACACACATACAAACCACATACACACCGCATACACATTCTATAATACACACTCACCACACAAGTATCACACACACTCTAAATAAGTAATAAATAATAATAATACTATTAGAAATTTAGATTAACTTTACTTTTCCCAGGATGCTTAGAATTTATCCTGGCCTAGAACTCACTATCAAACCTACACTTGTTTCAAACATTCCATCCTTCCAGCTTAGCCTCCTGAGTGCTGGGGTTGCAATGTGTACCACCACCCCTGTGTGGTGTCTAGGCTTTGGTTCTTCTGAAATGGCACAGTCGTATCTTAGAGGAGAGTGTCCAAGCTCTCTCTTGGCCAGCTGGACTCACCTCTTCCATCCCTGTATCGTCATGGTCCTTCCCCTGTGTGGTAGGCATGGATCAGAGTCCAGAGCCACGCTCTATGGTGTTCAGGTTCTCGTGTCTGGGAACAAAGAATAGGATGGGGACAAACAGAGAGGGCTGTCAGCAGAGGATGTTTATTGAGAAAGTGGCGTTGGACTGGGAGTGGGGCAGTTTAGGAACTGAAACAGCTGCCGGCCAGGACCTTGGGGATCCTTCATGCACCATTTCTACAACACCCACTTTCTCTGGCATTTGGAGAAAGCAGGCTTTTCTCACGCATCCTCTGTTTTGTTACATGTAGCTGCTGCTGCTGGGGTTCCATTCTTCTTCCGCCATTGCTTTCTTTGGTGACTGAAAGTCCCAGGAAAGAACACGCCTTACTCCTAACCTCTCCAAAAGGCTCATTAACGATTACTACTTTAAAAGACTGTAGAAAGGTTAGAATGTTGCAAGTCCAGAGCCAGATTCTCTTGGGCCACCTTTAGCCCCTTTATTAACCATTTATTGCCCCCCTTGTGTGGTCTAACATCTTTGTGCCTCTTAGGTAAATCTTTAAGAATGTACAAACCAAAAGGCTAAGGATGGGGGCGCATAGAATCCACCTGCCCAATGATGCTTCCACCAAGGAATTTGCAAATTGTATTGATTTTTATTTTGTTTGTTTAGCAATAATAGAGCCTCCATAAAGCAGTTATCATGTTGGTATATGTGATTTGGTGTTATCTGAATCTTTGTTCCTGTGCCATAGTCACCCATATTTGGCTCCAAGAGTAAACTATTTCTTACGTCTTTGAGATAAGAGCTGTGTTTTGTGTTGATGCTTTTTAAAAATCTTGATCTTTATTATTGCAGGTGTGTGTTTGTGTGTGTGTGTGTAAGGGTGTACTTGTGAGTGTAGATGCATACGTTCATAGCGCATGTGTGTGTGTTTGTGTAAGGGTGCAGGCATGAGTGAAGATACATGCATGCATGCACAGTGTGTGTGTGTGCGGGCGTGCGTGTGTGCATGTGTGCATGCGCGTGTGTGTGCTTGTATAATGGCGCATATGTGAGCACAGCTGCATGCATGCACAGTGCATGTATGGAGGTCAGAGAATAACGTCAGGTGCTGGTCCTCAGTTATCTTCCACCTTTTTTTGATTGGCCTGGAACATGAGTTCATAGACCAGGCTAGCTGGCACTGAGATTCCAGGGATCCCTTTGTCTCTTCCTCCAACATTGCCATTCCTGGGATCACAGGCACATGCCATTGCGTCGGGCTTTTTGTAGTAGGTTCTGGGGATCCAAACACAGGTCCTCAGACTTGCAAGGCACACCCTTTGCTGACTGAGCTATCTCTCCAGCCCTCATGTGTTAACCTTGAAGTCTCCAGAACCTCCCTGCCTGCCTTATTCTTCTGCCTCACCTGTACTTCCTCCACACAAGAGCTAGAAGGAGAAGAGGTTCGAGGAGGGTCAGACACCTGGGAGAACTTAGGAGTTGTTTGTGAGCGAGTACCTGAGGCCTGGTGAGACAGGGTCATTGTGGATGATCATTGTGAAATGTGGCACTGGGGAGGTCCTGCCTCTCTTTTGCTCTTTGTGCTTGATCTTGTGACTCCTGGCAGAGGGACAGGTGAGGACTGTGCATCCCACGGTGATGGTGACACCGTCCTCGGTACAGAAAACAGGCCTTTGTGTAGAACAGGCCCAGCATAGTCTAACTTAGGCTCCACCCCTCCCCTCTCCAGCCTTGAGAGCTCTTCCCTTTGCTCTGCTCCACAAGCCAGCAGCTGGGGACCTTTTGTGATGCAATTCATTAGTGTGTGGTGCCTCAATGCTGTAACATAAGTCTCTAAAGGGACCGGGCCTCATCTCAGCTTTATTAAAAACAAAATCTCCCCTTGGCATTTCTCTCAGGCACATCTCCAGGTATGCACCAGAGGGACAAAGCAAAAGGAAGAGGAAGGCCGGGGCTGAAATGCCAGCAATCCAATTAAAGGAATGTTTAACCTTTGTAAATAAAGGCCCTGCTTAGCCTGCATCTCAGATGGGCAGAGGAAGATGAACTGGTTTAGCAGAAAGCCCCTCAAG
Organism: Bramus lutescens; assembly: GCA_001685075.1. Taxonomy (NCBI): domain Eukaryota; kingdom Metazoa; phylum Chordata; class Mammalia; order Rodentia; family Cricetidae; genus Bramus; species Bramus lutescens. The sequence goes on along the minus strand of LOEQ01003708.1, from coordinate 117,152 downwards.
GAGAGGAGAGGGTGTTTATAACCTCCCTCCTGGCAGAGGCAGCACAGCCTGCTGCTAAAAATTATCCTGTCTAGAAAGCCAGCTGGCGAAGCATGTTGAAAAGCCTGTGATGCCCCAAGCTGCTTCCCCAGGTGCCCTCCTTGGGTGAAAGGGACTGTTTACCTAAGCACTTGGTTCTAAAAAGACCTCTGTGATCCCTCCAGCTGCTGGATTTCCATTAAGAACTTGAAGAATAGGTTGGAGAGGCAAACTCAGGCTGCCAAGGGCTTGCTGTGCGAGCATGGGGACCTGGGTTTGATCTCCAGAATCCATGTCAAGAAGCCAGGCATGGTGGCATGTGCTTGGAATCTCAAAACTGGGGACTTGGAGACAGGCAGTCTGTGGGACCTGCTGACCAGCCAGTCTAGACTAATTGGTGAGTCTGAAGCCAATGAGAGTCCCTGTCTCTAAAAACAAGGAGCATTGGATCTGAGGAATGGTAAGTGTGGCTTATCTTTTTCCTCTATGTGCATGAGCACACTTGAACCCAACATGTGCATGTGTGAGTACACACACACACACACACACACACACACACACACACACGGCTCAGGTTGGGGAGAGAACGATATAAAGTCTGGCGTGGTGGTGTACGCCAATAATCCCAGCACTTGGCAGGGCTAGTCAGGAGGATCAGGAGTTTCAGACCAGCCTAGACTACACCAGATCCTGTCCCAACAAGACAAAAAGCAATCGCAAAACAAAAACCACGGAAAAGAAATTTTAGTGGCAAGCCGCACGCAGTGGCAAAGGGAGTAGAAGACGGACTTGTTCATCCTGGTGGGGCAGATAAGTAACCCTAGTCATGTGGCAGGCTGAGCGTCAACTGCCTTGTTGGAATTGAAGGGATTCTGATGGGACGTTTGTGTCCTTCAATCTATCTGACTATTGAAATAATGGATCTCATGAAATAAGAATATTCCTAGGAATCTCACGTTGGGAGGATGAAAAGGTGCTAGGAGAGGAGAAGGGTCTCCTAGACAGAGGTTCACAACTTGTCAGACCTCCTTTAAGGATGAGAGTGAAGCCCAGGTGTCTCTTGGCCAGTGGTGGATAGGACCACTCCTGACCAGGACTGCTTAGATGTAATACCCATATTAATAGTAAAAATGTAATTAAAAGAAGGGATATTTATTCACCATGGCTGCCTCGGGAAGAGGGACAAAGAGATGCAGTGACACCAACCCAGTCCGTCTTCTGGGTCCTGAAGTGAGATTAAGGTGTGAGTGGAGGACCAGAAGATAGAATCTGTCATCCTTGGTTCTGTCTGACAGGGTAGGCGAGGTGCTTCTAGATTCATCTTCCAACACAGTAATAAGAAAAACAGTAGGAGGGCTGGGGAGATAACTCAGCTGTTAAGAGCACTTGCTGCTCCTGCAGAGGACTGGCTCCCAGCACTCACAGTGGCCAACTCACATCTGCCTGCAGTTTCAGCTCTGGGGGACCCAACACCCTCTTCTGGTCTTCATAGACACCACATTCACATGCGCATACCCACCCCTACATATTCACGAAAATAAATTATATGTGCGTATATATAAATAATATATACTTATATAAATTATATTCACACATATGATTTATATATACATATATATTTAAATAGAAGACATTATGGATAAGTGAACAAAGTACACGAGGTCATAATTTACAAAAGAAAATATAATTTTTAGATAGTACATAATAATCATCTGTCTTGTCGGTTATGATTGAAGAAATTATTAAACTGAGGTGGATTTATTTTTTATTATTTACTTACGTGTGTGTGTGTGTGTGTGTGCGCGTGAGCTGATGTGGATAGCAACAACTGAACTTGTGTCCTCTCCAGGAGCAGCAACGTTTGTAACTGCCGGAGCTTCTCTCTAGCCCCTGAAGTAAGAGCTTGATGCTGTTACTAGCAAACTAACTACTCCTCTTCAGTTCTGGGGAACGGGAGCCAGAATATTGCAGGTGCTAATGTAGACTGAAGTTCCCAGAAGAATAAAAACGCTGCCTCTATATTAAATGGGCCGACTAAAGGGTGTTTGTGGAGTGTTACGGTGCTGGAGAACTATACCCTGTGGTCTTTGCCTAGCTCAGCCCCCTAAATAACCATTGCCCACTTCTGTGTCTGACCTAATGTTCTTGGGACTCTCCGGCAAATCCTTCTGGAATGCATAAACACACGGCTGGTTCCCACCAGCCCAAACTCTAAGGATGTCACCAGATAACATCAGATGCCTACCACAGCGACTGCTCCGCTTTTCTGCAACCCACCTACCCGATGCCTCCACCAAGGCATTTGATTGGTAACTTTGTTCTGTCACTATGAAAACTTAATACGACTACTACCACATGGAACAGCATTTGGGGCAACCTGTATCTGTTACCATGGTCACTCACAGTGGGCCCTAGAAGAAACTGCCTTTTATTTCCTTTGAGATAAGAGCTGTGTTTAAGTTGACAAGCCCTCTACCACTGAACTCTACATCCAGCCTCCATGATTATTGTCATTACTATCATTGCTACTCATTTCCAGACAGAGTCTTGCTAAGTCAACCAGGTTGACCATGAACTTGAAATCCTCCTCCTCCTCCTCCAGCTTCCTGAGCAGCTGGGATGCCAGGCTATAATAATAATGCCCAAAGCTTGCACAGTTGTAGAAATAAACAACGCCATGTTCTCAGAAATAAGTAAGAAGTCTTTGGGCAGTATTTTGGCAATATTTACCGAGACTCTTGTAATTTGAGAATTCCAGGGACTAATGTAAAGGCAAAGAAGTCCAATACAGATGAAAGTTTCTGTAATTCTAAAAGATTTAAATTAAATTCTATAAAATTTCTATTAGAATTCTGAAGGCTGGATGCTGCTCCACATAAAGTACAAGATCACCAACACTTAAAAAAAAACAATTTAGATGAAAGGCAAAGGCTCTGAGATGTAGTTTAGTGTAAAGTCCTTGCTAGCACTAAAATCACAAACAAGTCACGTATATATTTTCCTGAAAAAGAAGTCTTAAGGTCCAGCAATAGAGAAATAAGTACTTAAATTAAAACACCTGCTGAATAGTCCATGGGGTCACATTGCCCAATCCTCATGATAACCTACCTTGTGAGGATATTTAATTATAATTGAAAAATACCATTATTTAACAGCAAGCCAGGGCTGGAGAGATGGCTCAGTGATCAAGAACACTTGCTGCTCCTGTAGAGAAGAAGACCCAGATTCAGTTCCTATCAGCCACATGGAGAAGCTGAAAAGTGCCTGTAAGGTCATCTCTAAGGGATCTGATGGCTTCGTCTGGCTTCTAAGGAGGCTTCTCTCACAAGCACGTACCTACCTCCTCACACATATGCACATCATTAATACTTTTATATATCTTAAAAAGAAGTACTTTTTTGTTTAGGGGTAGAGAAGATGGGGATGGGTGCACCCCGACATAGAGAAAAAACTGGTAGGTGAGCTGTCAGCCGATGGTCTGTCCCTCATGTGGCCATGTGACTCATGCGGCTCCTCAGTTTCCTCAAGAGACTTTATCCTGTGGACTTGGGAACGAGGGGAAAGAGAGTTTAATCCAGGTCTTTGATGGTTTGTGTGACAAAACCCCAAAGTTCTGCATCCACGGGGGCTGAATCCTTAGGGACCAGAGACATGTTGGTTGTGGCCCTCTTTGGTCAGCTCTCAGTACCTATAGGCATGGGCACCTTTCAGAGTAGTGGTATGTGGGATCTATAGGCATGACATGTGCAAATATACACACATATACCATACATGCACCCCCACCTCATATACATACCATATACACACAGATACATAGACACCACATAATACACTCACACATACAGATACCACAACACCCACCCCTCACATAATACACACACACCTCACATACATACCATACATATGCACACACAGGCACATATATACTGCACACACATATACCTATATGTATAACACACACAAATATACCACACACACAGATACCTCACATGTACCCCGCACACTCACACACACACACAAATATACCACATACACATACACACAGCTCACATACATATCACACACAAACACCTCACACAAACACCATACACACATGCTCACACCCAGACACATATACCACATACACATATCTCACATGCACAGCACACACTCACATACACTCCACACACATATATACCACACGCAATTCCATAAGCACAACACACACATACACACACACACACACACACACACTACACATTCCAAAGAAAGCAAAGCAAGGACACCAACCTTCTGCCTGTATGTTTGTAAAACTTTTCCACTCATTCTTTCCCAAGACTGGAAAGAAGAAAGGAATAAGCCTTCAAAAGTGGCGCTCTACTGTGTAGTGATTGCCATGAAGCGCCTTAAAACCCAGTAAGTTCTGAAAAAGTTTGTAAAGACTCAGGAAATTCTAAGGAGGGGCTGCTAAGTCTCAGGAAGCAAGCAAGTCAGGAGTCCCAGGAAGTCCCTGAAACTGACACAAGGCCTTTCCCTGCAAGGTTATATGAGGTCTACTAAGGACGTAGAGATTGGCTGAGCTGCCTGGAGTAGACGCTGAAATGATCCAAGCTGCCTAGAATGAACATTTTCTGACCTGTTCAATTGCCTGAGAGATGTGCAGTGAGACCCAGGGTTCTAGCTTTTATGAGTTGCCTCCTGTCCCGGAGAGGGCTTTTGGTCATATGGCTACTTGAGTCATTCCTCCTCCTGTAAGTGACCTCAATAAACTCATTGCTTTGCCAAGTTGAACTTAGGTGGTATCCTTACTTTGCTCTGTTGATGATTTTTCTATATGAGCTAAGTGGATGTTTGTTGATGTCTCTCCAGTGGTAGTGCTACATAAGAAGTCTCCGGCAAGGTTCAATAGTACAGCTAGCTGTCCCATGGAAGGTGAGCCCTGGTGCCTGGGCTTGGACCTACCTGGATACTCAAGTAATGAGAGGTGGGGATCTGGATGGGGGTAGTCAGAAACACCTGCAAATGTCTAAGCCGTGACCAGCCCCTGCATTTAATTACCTGCTAGGATTTGTGGCATATCAGCCCCTCCCCCACCCTCCCTGCAGCATCACCCCAGGCCTCCAGTGGGCCTGTCAGCCCTCCCTGGCTTGTTTGACAGACCTGTCAGTAGTCAACTCCTACTGAGGAAAACACAGCCCAAGTGTTTCTGACAACGATGGGTTTCTCCTGAACTTCGGATGCCTTTGAGCGGAGAAGAGGTAATCCCCAAACAGCAGACACCCGTCTGTCCTCCAGGCACTGAATAAATCAGGAGAGATTCCCCTGCTCCATAATTCTAACAGAGCCATCTCTGATGACCGTGGCAATCCCGTCTCTCGTGGGTTAGAGATCAGCTGTAATTGATGGGGAAACTGACAGCTCTTTGTCTTACTCAGCTCCCTGTGTCCTTTGGCAGCTGGCTTAGTCCTTATTGCCAGTGACTCTGTCTCTGTGTCTCCTGCCCTCACTCTTTCTTTCTGGCTACTCATGAAGCAGATGTAGGTCCCTCTTGCCCTAAAGACAAGATCTATAAGGTAAAGTGTGGTTTTGACACAGTTCAGCTTTTTTGAGAAATGTGTGACTGAGAGCTGCAAACATAATGAGTTTATTATAGATGGTTTGCAAAAATGAACTTGCATCTCATTTATGAGCCATTAGGTTCCATGTTCTACCAGCCTGATTGCTATTAATGCCACCAGCATGTAATTTAGCAGGCTTTATTAAAATGTGTCACAATTGAGCATGGATTGCTCCTGGCCCCCACAGTGGGGGGGAGTCAGGGTTTTGCTTTGATATTGATGATTCTTCTCATGAACATACCTCCCCTGTTTGCTGAGCCACGCTGCCTGTCCCTCACTGGGGGATTGTAGGCAAGTACTCTACCATTGAGCTATATCCACAGCCCTTACTTTTGTGAAACCATATTTTGCTAGGTATTCCAGACTGGCTTTGAACTAGTGACTCTGCTTCCTTGGCTTCCCAAGTGCTGGGATTGCATGTCTCTGCCAGCACACTTGGCTTCTGTAAATAGTTTCTGAGCACCCATTTTCTACATTGGCATTGATAGTACAAAATAGTAGAGTCGGAGCCTGTAAGATGGCTCAGTGAGGGAAACTGACTGTGTCCAAGCCTGACGACATGAGTTCAATTCCTGGAACCCTATAGTGGAAGGAGAGAAACAATTCCTGTATGTTGTCTGGTAACTCCCACATATATGCTCTGACACACATGCATACACAATAATAAGTGAATAAATGTAAAGAAAAAGGTAAAAAATGATATATTACTAAACCTTGACTTCCCACCAAATCCTAAGTACAAACCCAGCTTCTGACAGTGTGTGTGTGGGGGGGCGGCTGGGTGGTGTGTGTCTGTGTTGCTGTGACGATGATCCCTCTATCTGGGGCTGACTACATTAGAGAAACCCTAAAGTAGTGCTTGGAATAGCTTAGAGTCCTCTGGCAAGGGAGATGTTGGATTCCTCAAGCCAGACAGTGATGAGTGATTCAGAGACTGAGGGGGTCACATTCAGGTACACAGGACCAGGTCCTCTTATTCTGTGTCTTCCTGGAAGCCTCTCCTACCATTTTTGTGCCGTAGTCTCCCCAGCATCAAGTGGAGCTAATAATTAAGTCCTCACCATGCAGTCTCTGGACTGTTAGGTCGCTGAAGAACTCAAGGCAAAGGAAAGTTTCTGGACCTACCAACTGGGACGTCCGAGGGCACTCAAAAGCTGCATGAACCAGTTCTGCAGAGATTCAGATGTCCACTTTGGTTCGAGAAGCCTGGTCTCACAGGGTTCTTAGGATGCTTCAATCAAGGATGGTGTGTGTGTGCCTGTGTGTGTGTGTGTGTGTGTGCACATGCGGGCCAGGGGAGGGGGCAGGGGACTTGCTACACTGCTCCTGCTCTTCTTGTCTTCTTCCTGCTTCTCCTCCCTTTTCTCCTTCTGCCTCCTTGTTTCTTTTCATTTCTCTCTCTTCCCCCACCCCTCCAAGCTTCTCTTCCTCCTCACCTGTGGGCTCCTCCTCTCCTCTTGTGTCTTGGTGTGCATGTGATGTAGCGCCAGCTGTTGTGTGATCTCGCTTGTGCGGTAGCGCCCAAGCTGGCCTTGCCAGACTCAGTATGCCCACAGCATGGCTTCAAAGTCACCATTCTCCTGCCTCTGCCTCCAGCTGCTGGGATTCCATGCATGCGCTGCCACATCTCATTTGCTGTAAGCCTTCTTGAAGCTATCTGTATTAGGGGATGAGTTCATACTTCCTGGGCTTCTATGAATCACATCTCCTAATCTGGACAAGGCTATAAATGGTATCACCAAGATCTTACGCCTGGCAGCTCTCTTTCAGAAAATAGAGGGTGAAATGTTTTCCTGTCTAGTCAGATGGCGAGGCTGTAGGAACAAGCCATCAAGAGCACTGGAGAAACCAGCTTCCTCTCCCGAGCACCCCCACCAAGCGCAATCTTTTTCCATGCAGTCAGCATAATAAATACAATTGGAAGTGTACAGAGTCCCTTCATGTAGGAAAGCATCGACTATTCTTCCAGCATTGGAGAGTGTTAATTTGTAACATCGATTAAATTTGGCTTCAGACTAGGGGGTGGGGTTGGCAGGGGGAGATGATATCACCTTCAAGACTTGCTACAACTGCTTAGGGAAATTGCTCGTAATACACATTAGGATGGATTTGAATGCGTCAGTATTAATGCCAAGTATTTCCCTGTTGTCATATGTTGTTAAAAGAACAATCACTTCACGTCTGAGCAGCAATCTTACTCAGAGGCTGGAGTTAATGTAGCATATTCTGAAGAGTGCGGAGACAAGGCCTGGACGTCTTGTGAACACAGGCAATTGCCCACAGAGCTGGTTAATGTGTTCCTTCCACTCCATCCATTTTACTGGCTGCGAGATGATTATTGTTTTGCTTAGAATAGGCGTTGGCCCTCTTGAACTCTGAGTGACGGAGCACAGGCTGCTGGTTCAGAGGCTAAGAGAGGATTGATCCGAAGGTTCTTGCTGACTCCTTACATTGCCTTCTGCTTTCTGAGGGATAAATCTCCTTTTTAGATAAATCCAGATTGCTTTTCAGACAGATTGACTTTTGGCCTCCCCTGCCGAACAGTACTTTGGCATAACCCAGGCAGCCTCCCTGTGGCTAGGAAGAAATCATTTCAATTGTCTGAGGTTAATTTGCTAAATGAAACATTGGGTTTTCTCTCACATAAGCAAGAAAAATTGTTTGGATAAGGTTAGCAAAGGCAAGGATAACTCAGAAAACATCCCCCCGGGGGGCCTTCACCCTACAATGAACCTCAGTTGGACAGTTAATCCAGGGCTAAATGAATTAATAGAAATCACCTCTCCATTTCTGTGGTGTCTTTTATATTTGGAGTGGTTGCGAAATATGTAGAATGTATGAAATTTACATTTTATGACAAATGGGTAAGTTGAGTCTCAGCTATCTCAACGTGGCTTGACATTTATTATGCTATTGGTGAAGGGTTGGGGGTGTGGCTCAGTAGTAGAGAACTTGCCTAGAATCCCCCAGTGAGGGGCCATGAGTATGGCTCAGTGGTAGAGTCCATGCCTCGGAGGTCTGAGGCACGTAGTTCCATGAACAGCACCACAGGAAAACAAGAGATAGCGTAGATGCAAGGTCCTGGGCTTGAGTGGCCTACCATGGGCATCCTGACCATGTAGAAGCTCTCCAAGGTGAATACTAGGAGATGAAATGCAAGCACTTTATCCAGAAATTCCTGGGATTGAAGACTTCAGGGAGAAGGAAGCTGGAAATACCCAATAAAACCACGAGAAAGGGATAGACAGCTGATCTCAAGAACACAGGAAAACAGAGATGCGCATGTGCTTCTGAGTTTGATACCCACAAAAGGCAAATGAAAACCATTAGAAGGCCAAGGGACAAACACAAAAGCTCTTTGAGATTTTCTAAACTGCCAATAGTCCAAGAGCCTTTGCTTAATTAGCCTTTATGGAGTGGGCAGGAGGGGTGTGTGTGTGTGTGTGTGTGTGTGTGTGTATGCTTTTGATTGTATTATACCGTCCCAAGATTCATGAAGAGTCAGAGGCACATAAGTAGACAAAAGCAGGTTCCCTGAGATGGTGACTTCTTGTTCCTGGAAGACATTGGAAGGAGGAAGGTACAGGGGTGAGTAGCTAAACAGGATCAATAGAAGAAAAGGGGAGAACATGGGGATCCTATAAAAATATCCAGCCAGAGCACATTCTCAGCCTTAGGGCCCTTCCTATCCTCAGAGGTAAGTTATTACTTCTGCTTCCTCCTATCCAAGTACTAACCTGGGCAGACCCTGCTCAGTTTCTGAGACCAGACAAGATTGGTCATGTTCAGGGGGATGACTGTAGACTTTTGCTTTCTCTATGGGACGAGTCCCCATCTTTTCAAGAGGTCAAGTTCTTTGCCAGTGCCAGGGAATGACCTGTGCAGTCCCCTTGGGTGCCACCAGCATCCTTGTAGTCGTATGGTAACCAACTCATGTTCTACCATGAGCCTTGCAAGCCCTTACTGCCGAAGAGAACCTGTACCTGGGATGTTACACCCCGTTCTCTGGCTCACATTGGTGGAGTGGCACTGCATAAGATCAATGGAATCCCCAGGGCTAGGTAGAAGGGTGAAGAGATATTAGAAACTAATTTGTTCAAAGTTATGATTTCAGCTTGAAATACAGCCTAAAACTCCTATGTGAAGGGGCTAGAGTTCAAGGCTCAGTGCTCAGAAGTGGGGCCTCTGTGGAGTGAGCTGATCACGAGGGCTCTGACATCATGGATGGTTTCATTAATTCAGTGACTGAGGAGTTATTGTGATAGCGTGTGGAAACTTTCTGAGGTGGAGTGGAGTCAGAAGTTGGTCAATAAGAGCACACTCTTGAAGGAGATATTTGATACCTGCCTGAGTCCATCTGTGTCTCTCTGCTTTCTGGTCTTCAGGAAGTGAATGAGCATCCTTCTCTGGTACATGCATCTAATGCTGAGATAGGAAGCATCACCTCAGTCCTAAAATGGCAGAACCAGCTGAATATGAGCTGAACCCCTGAAACAAATACAAGACTTGGTTTCTATAGATTTGCTGCTCTTTGTAGTTTCATGTGTCCATGAGAGTCCTAGGGATGCAACACCTGAAAAAGAGGCATCACCATGCTTTGTAATGAGCCGGATTAGACATATACGACATAGAATGAACCTCAATGACATGCCTCCCAAGAGGATCACCTCACAGGCCTTTTAAGCTCCCCTGTCTCCAGGTTCTAATGCTCTCATTCATACACACACACACACACACACACACACACACAAATATATATACACACATATACATATATACATATTTGGGTTAAATAAGAAATATTTGAGCATTTTTGGGAAAATGGATTCATCTCATTTGTGTGTGTGTGTGTGTGTGTGTGAGTTTTTCCTACTGTTTTCCTTATCTGTGAAATGGGGATAGCAAGGTCCACATCCTAATGACATTGCAATAGTTAAACCAAAACCTGTGTATGTATGCATATGTCACATGCTGACTGATATTGAGCAAGTCACCAATTGTATTTATTATTCTTTTGAGACTTAATTTTTTTATATCTAGATGAGAATGCAATTCCCTGGCTTGAAGTCTTATAACATGATTTACACAAGATACCAAATCATAGTGGTCCAAGTATCATATGCTGGATAAATGTTCTACCATTGAACTACACCCCAGCCCCTCACTGGGGGATTCTAGGCAGGTGCTCTACCACTGAGCCAC
>LOEQ01003708.1:86759-93969 GCA_001685075.1 Bramus lutescens | reverse complement strand
ATCTGTACACCTCACACAGTCATTCCTTGGTGCTCCCCAGACCTTCTGCAATCTGTACACCTCACACAGTCATTCCTTGGTGCTCCCCAGACCTTCTGCGATCTGTACACCTCACACAGTCATTCCTTGGTGCTCCCCAGACCTTCTTCTGCAATCTGTACACCTCACACAGTCATCCTTTGGTGCTCCCCAGACCTTCTGCAGTCTTTACTCACAGTCATCTTTTGCATCTATGAAGGATTATTTCCAGGACCCTTAAAGATACCTACATCTGTGCATAATCAAGTATTTTCTATAAAATGATATAATGTTTGCATATCACTTGATGATATCCTCCTGTTGATGTTAAATCATCTCCAGATGACATGTAATGCAAGGTAAAATATTATTCTGCATTGTATAAGGAATGATTACCAAAAAAAGATCTGTTTGTGTTCCTGCGTGGTTACACATCCTTGGAGCTGAACTTTCTGCTATATCAGAAACTGAGACTCCACTGGGAGAATGAAGGGCCTACATCTTCAAGAAACCTGACATCATTATAACATCACCTTCATGGTGATTTTGACCTTGCCTCCCTTTTGTAGCTATCATGGGAAAAATACCTTAAAAGGAGAGCCAGTCCATCATGACCTGAGGGAGGAGTCATCCCATAACTATGCTGCTTAGCTCATAAATATTTTAAAATGTTTTAAGCACACAATTAAGAACACAATTAAGGGCATTAGGATGCCCCTTGCCTTTGGGAAACCCAGTCCAATATCTCTTTGGAGTATTTTTTTTTTGCTAAATAAATTTCTGCTTAAGTTGTCTATGTCTCTTGACCTAATTATTTCCTTTAAGAAGACAAGAACTGAGCAATTTCTTAGTAATAAACATACCATCTGGATCCTAGGCTCCCATGGCTTGGACTGAATTTAATGGATGTGAATGCCTTTCAGTATGTTGTGAATATGTGTTGCTTTTTTCAGTTGATGAATAAAGCTGCTTTGGCCTATGGCAGGGCAGACTATAGATAGACAAGAAAGTCACACCGAATGCAGGGAGAAAGAAGGTGGAGTCAGGGAGATGCCAGCAGCTGCCAGAGAAGCAAGATGTGAGGTAATAAGCCACGAGCCTTGTGGTAAAATATAGAATAATAGAAATGGGTTATTTTAAGTTGTAAGAGTTAGTTAATAATAAGCCTGAGCTAATAGGCCAAATAGTTTGTGATTAATATTTATTCTCTGAGTGGTTAATTGGGAACTGGTGGGTAGGAGAGAAGCCTCCAGTTACATTTAATAGTGGGATTCTGCCTCCAGAGGCAGACCTGGATTCAGAGGGGAGCCAACCATTTGGTGAGCCATCCTTGGTTTTGGGAAGTAAAGAGGTTAGAAACTGATGATAGATGGAAGCTGGAAGCCCATTTCCTTCTAGAAAGTCTTATGTAGATCAATCAGGTATTGAACTTAATTATTGCAGTTAAGGATAACTTTGAGTTTCTGATCATCATGCCTTTAGTTCCTGAGTGCTGAGACTATAGGTGTGCACCTTCATACTCAGTTTTAGCCATTGCTGGAAACAGAAACTAGGCTTTTGTGCATGCGAGGTGTCAATCTTTAATAGGTTAATTAAACAAACAGGTGATAGTGAAAACTGAGAAGGAGATTTGCTCAATGCAGCCACATTGGAAAGGATGAAGAGGTTCAGTCATACTCAAGTTATCATTCATGCTCCTAATGAGGTTTTGGTTTCGTTAAAGCAGGAAGTAGTCATAGCTAGCCAGTTTGGCCAAGGTGTGGTCTTGGCCATCAATGACCTAACATTGTCCTTGTTCCAGTCTGTACTGCAAAGTAGCCTCTTAAGTAGTTAGAACTCTGTGGAATCTCCTCCTGTGAGATCAGTTCTTTCTGTGGCAGGTGCCAGGCTTCTAATTTTCCTTCTTTCCAACATTCTATTTCTAGGAATATTTGAATATGGGAGGTTTACTGTTTCAATAGTCTGATAGCCAGAGAGAGGGGTACAGGTGTCTCTTCGGAACATCTTCATTCCCACCAGAAAGGTTACCAATGCTAGTGACATTGCATGTGATTTATAGCCACCCCTTGGTATCTGCAGGGGAGCAGGCTCCACTATATTCAGGACTGCTCAAATATAAGAATGACCAAGCTTATTAGAGAGAATGTTGTAGAACTTCTACATAGTTATATACCTTCTCACATGCTTTCAACTGTCTTAGCTCATTTGGCATTCCTGATTATTATAGTTTGCTTTCTGTTGCTATGATAAAACCATAGGGAAGAAATGGGTTTATTTGGCTTATACTTCCAGGTCACAGTCCATCACTGAGGGAAGTCAGGACAGGAATTCAAGTAAGAACCTGAAGCAAAAGCCATGGACAATCTCTTACTGGCTCACTTTGCAGGATTCTGCTCAGCTTCCTTTCTGATACAGCCCAGGACCACCTATCTGCCCAGGGAATGCTGCTACCCACAGTGGACTTGGCCCTCCTACATCAGTTATCAGTTAAGATAACCTCCCCACTCCAGAGCCATGCCATCAGGTTAACTCTGGTCTGGACAATTCCTCAATTTAGACTTCCTTCTTAGGTGACTTTAGATTATGTCAAGTTGACAGTTAAACCTAATGAGGACACTAGTTTTAGGCAATATAAGCGCCGTGCAAACACTTGCTATGCTATCGTGATCGGGGACTGGCGACAGGAAGAGTAGCTTGTGCATCAGCTCTGAAGAGGTGGCTCAGTGGTTAATGATGCTTGCCTTTCTTCCAGAGGACCCAGAGCACCCACATTTGGCAACTTACAGCTAACTGCCTGTAACTCCAGCTCCAGGTAATCCAAAACCCTCTTCTGGCCCCACAAAAACATGATTACAAAGAAAATATGCGTTTTTAAAAGTCATATGTTCATTACAGATGCCAACATCTATATCCTAAGGATGCCTCGATCCTCTATGGGTTGAATTAGTGAATGTAAGACTCTCGGGTAGGGGTGGGCAGCTGTGTGGACACAAAGCTGCCTCTTTCCTGAACCGAGAGGTCCTCACTCACTGGCAGGCTGCAGATAACCCTGTTGAATGTTGTTCCTGGCCCATCCCTCCCTTCCAGCCCCCATCTCCACTTCATGAGGATCTGAAGGTTAATTTTCTTGTCAACTGTATAATTAATGGGCCGCATACTACAGTGGACTTCTGTTCTGCATCTTGGAGATGTATTTCAAAATGAATAGCTGTTTAGCCAATCACTCAGCGGATGTCCCCCCCTTGGTGTTCTGTCACTCACACACTGGGCCTGAAGCAGGCAGAATCAATTTGGGTGTTTGCTCGGCCTCACAGCGAAAGTGGCCACGAATTAGAAATTCTTAGGATATCAGAAATTGTCGCCTGTTAGCGCTGAGTGGTGTGTGGACTGCCCTTGCAATCTCCTTGGCCCTGTGTGCTCCAGCGCTCTGACAGTGCGTGCCACTTCTAATAAAGGAGGAAGAGGGTTTTTGTTTGTTGTTTGTTTTTGCAGTTGCTTTAAGATAATGTCTTGTACAGCCTACATGCCTGCTTTTCTTGTTGCTGGAAATCAGAGCATTTATTTTGCCAATTCCCCACACAGGCTCAAAACAGTGGTCTGAAAAGAGAATTGTAAAATAATTGACAGCCCTATGAGTGTAAGAATAAAGGGGGTGCACATTTATTCATGACCGAGTCTATATAGTAAAAGGGTGCTGCCTTTCTTTTAAAAAAAGATTTAGTTTTTGTAAGGTGTGTGTGTCTATGTGTGTGTGTGTACAGGTGCCTGTGTAGACTGGAGCAGGATATTTTGAGTTACCAAAAGTAGGCACTGGAACCCTCAAGTGCAGTGCCACCTCTGAACTGCTTAGCCTTTTCAGGGGAGTGCTGCAAATGTACTTTCTGGAGGATGAGAATTTTGCTAGACGCTTGCTAATATGGACAATATAGTTTGAATAAAAAAATATCGCCCACAGGCCCTCATGTTTGAATACTTTGTCTTCTGCTGGTAGTGATGTTTTTGGAGGGTGTGGAAACCAGAAGGTGGTGTCTAGTTGGGGGAAAGGGATTGCCAGCAGGTGTTGCCCTACGGGTTATACCCTTGATTTTGGGTTATGACCCAAAATTTCTGCTTCTGCTAAGGCAACCTCAAACTTCATCTTCCCCATAAAATGGACTGTACTTGCTCTACGCGCCACTATTTCCCTGTCATGATGTGATCCCAAACAAACCCTTACTGTCTTAAGTTGCTTCTATCATGCCATTGCAGCAAGAGAAAAAGAAATGCCACAGTGGGGAATTACCAAAGGAATTTGGAAGATATGCCACATTACTGCAATCAGCCACTCCAATTGGCCACAGTCCCTACCTCATGAAGATCCAGAAACAATTGCAGAAAGTGACTGGTGCTGTCTTTGACCTTTGGCCTCTCTTGGACGGCCCCTGCAGAGGCCCTGTACCTAGTGTCAGTCTCCTAGCTCTCTTTGGGGTTCCTTGGGGCATCTCCTTGGAAAATTGTTCTATAGAGCTTCTTTGCCCCTCCTTCTCTATTTGCTTTTTATGGACTTATGCTCACTTCCTGTTAACCTGACCTTTCCTAGAGTCATATGAGAGGAACTTGGTCTGTGTGCTCACCTGGGAGGGGTTGTTTTGCTGCTAATTGATGTAGGAGAGCCTAGCCCACTGTGGAGGTTACACAGCTCCTTGGACATAGAGTCCTGGACTGGATGAAAAAAGCTAGGTGACTATATGATGGCCAGCCAGCTAGCAAGCAGCATCTTCCAAAGCTTCTGCTGTGCTTTGGGCTCTGGATTCTTTCATCAGAAATAATGCTGTGTGGAATAACAAGTAGATGTGTCTTCAAGATTCTGTCCTGAGTTCTTATCTTGACTTCTCTCAGCAATGGACCATAGCACATGAAGCTGAAATATACCCTTTTCTCCTCAAAGTTGCTTTTGGTCAGAGTGTTTTTATTGCAGTACAGAAAGGGACTAGAATGTCTCATAGGCGTGAGCATCTGAACTTGATTCCAAGAAACCACATCGAAACAGCTAGGCATGGGAGCATCTGCCTGCCATCCCCAGTTCTACAAAAGTGGAAACAGCGAGTTCCCTGGGGTCTGTTGGTCAGCCAGCCTACTCAAGTGGGGGAGTGCCAGGTAAAAGTGGGAGATTCTGTCTTTAAGAAAAGTCGCTTTAGGTTGACATCTGGTCTTCACACACATGCATACATGTGCATAAATACCAACACACAAACACATGTGCACTCAGCCTGTTCCTCTCACATACTTAACACATGAGGATACCCAAACTCATCAAGTGCATATTAAGAGGATTCAGAAGAGAGAAGCTTCCAGTGTTAGGTCAATAGTGATGGTGGTGATGGCTCAGTGTGTGTGAGTATGCATGTGTGTGTGTGTCGCAGAATATACAGCTGAAGAGGGGCAAATTTATTTATCAAAGAACAATCTCTCACAACTTACAGTTAATGACCTGGCAAGATTACTGCTAGAAGGCCCGTGTGAAGCTTGCACCTGGTGAAGGGTTATAATAAATAAATTGGAGACGTAAACATCAGTTTGAAGGAGGAATGAGGTAGCCATCAGAAGGCCTTAGAGAGCCGGAATTCCAGGAGAATTTAATAATGCAAAACTAGAAAAATCCAGTCCCTTAAGAAAACACGCTCCTACCTCATTTCCTTCCCCAAGACTAGACAATATGGTCTCCATCAGGAAGCACTCGCCTCGCTAGTGTGAGGATCTAAGTTTGATCACTAGAGTCCAAGCATAAAAAAGCCAGGTGTGGCTGTGGCCTCAACATTGGGGAGGCAGAGGAAGAAGGATCCCTGAGCCTAGCTAGCCAACCAACCTGACCGTCTGGGTAATGATAGGCCAGTGAGAGACCCTGTCTTGAAGGAAGGGAATTGGGCTTATGAAGATGATCCCCAAGACTGTCCTCTTGCCTCTACATGTGTGTACACACATGTGCATGTACTTGCACACAAAGTGTACCCATGGGCATGTACCCGAATGTACATATGTGCATAAGAAAAGAGGAAGCAGTGTGTGGGTGAATGGAGCCCTGCATTCTTTGTGGGATTTAGCGGTAGCTGGTCTTTGTGGCTGAGGTTGGCAGTAAGAGTCGCTGCTACATCATGGAGCTCTGGTCATCAGGGAAGTTAAAGGATTTCAGAGCTGGAAAGGTCAGGTGGTGACATGGAGCTGACAGAGAAAGGCAGAAACATTAATCAATGCGAAATAAATCAGGGATAGAGCTGGAGAGACAGCTCAGGCAGTAAAGTGCTTGCCTTCCAGGCGCAAGGACCTGGATTTGATCCTCAGATCCCAGGTTAAGAAAAGGCAAGTATTGTGCTACATGCTTGTAATTCCAGTACTGGGCTCACTAACCAGCCAGCCAAACGTGTGGATGAGTTTTGAGTTCAATGCATGACCCTGACTCACAAAGGAGGGTAACAGTGCCTGAGGAACAACAGCCAAGATTAACCTTTGGTATATGCATAAATGTGTATGTATGCATACACATATGCACACATACATACATGAAACATACACAAGTACACACACACACACATTTGGGATAGCAGTTTTGCCCCATTTGGTAGAGAACTATGCTATAAGCCATGGCATGTCTAAGGACAAGACAAAAAGCCATCTTCTTGTGTAATCTCCAAAACTGACAGTCAGCAGTCCAAAGGCTGATGTTAGGTGCTGATGGAGGCAGAAATGCTTCACTAAGTTTCCAGAACAAAGCTCACTGGTTCACTGGCTTAGGAGGACAGGAGACTCTACAGCATCATCATAAACATACAGAACAAAGAGAACTTCAGTCGGAGTGACGGTGCACTGGAAATAAAGAAATAGACCTTCTAGAGCTAAGAGACATCGTCTAAGTTGACCTCCAGCAATAGAGTACCCAACACACCAATATGATCTCAGTTATGTCCAGTGGGTGATGGAATCCATGGGTGTAGAGCGACCGTGTGGCTCTGTCATAGATAATCATAGATCTGGAGGATGATCTATATAGCCATCCTCTGGGTTTTGAATAAGTAAAGAGAAAGGCAAAGCAATAGAATAAATACCAACACATACATACATACATACATACATACATACATACATACATACATACATACATACATATAGACAGACACCAAAACACCCTCAGGTCAGACACTCCAAAAAAAGAAAAAGC
>LOEQ01003708.1:71759-84259 GCA_001685075.1 Bramus lutescens | reverse complement strand
CTAGGTACATACGAATCTTGATAGTAGAGTCACTGTAAAGACACCTTGGCTGTGGAGAGGGTCTGAAGCAAATTCGTCTCAGGTGGATGAGACGAAACTCATGAATTACTCCACAGCATGATGGCATGCCCGAGAAGGGACCAGCCAAACCGTAGGACATCAAGTGACTACTGAAACACAGTGGTCCATCATTCGCCAGATGCATTTGTGGCTTTTCTGTTTGCGGTGGCATAAGGAGGTGGGGAGAAGGCCATTCATAAGGACGGGGTGGTTTCCACCACCTTGGTTCAGGAACCCTGTTGCTAGACTCTCTTTTCAGGGGGGATGTTAAAAAATGTGTACCCCCTTCTCGTAGATGCTGTTGGACCAAAGTACAGTTCCAACACAGCTCACCCTGGGGGACCAGTGAGTTTACTGAGCTTGCTTACAGAGCCTAGGTGAAAGGTTGCTTACAGGAGCATGAGTGACCCCAAAGTTGTAGCACTGCAAGGTCTGGCCCCAGCGTAGATGATGGTTCTCCCACAGAGGGAGTCCCTGCTTCAGTGAATCTTCTCAGTGTGTCTTCTACCATTTCCCAGACCCAGAGGCCACAATTAGGAAAGGCTAGTACAAATGGCTAGAAAGAGCGTCTGGAATCTCAGGTGAGTGTCCCATGCATGACTCTCCCCAGCTCCTCTTCCTGTAAAGGCATAGTAGCAGCCAACATGTCCCATCTGATAAACTCTTAGAGTAGGCACAGTTGACTTGAGGAAGATGGTGACTTTGTTCAGAGGATCAAACTGTGCAACAAATCCCAAGCCCTTACCCATGGAACGCCGTAAGCTGATACCACAGAGCTACATCCCAGTAGTCTAAGCCTTTACCCAGAAGGGAGCTGCTATTGACCAGGGCTGACCTCATTTGCAGGACTCTGATTTGCATGGCCCCGATTTGCATGACCCTAATTTACATGATCGTCATTTGCATGTCAAAGATGGTACAACTGGGAATGATGTGCAACATGGGTTTGGGTGCCTCTGCACTCTGCACTCCCTCCCCCATCAACTTCTACAAACACTGGATGGAGCTCATCAGGAACCCCCCTCCCTCCTGAATGACTGAGAGAGAGAAACCCATCCCAGCCCTGTGCTTTGTAAACAGCTACTGCTCAACATGCCCTGGCAGGTGCAAAGAATGACGGGCTCCCCCACACCCCTCTGAAAATGGCCCTTTCCTGTTTCACAAGCAACATCTCTGCTGCTCCATTGTCTCCGCTGGTTATTTTCATAATTCATAATTATCGCCGTTCTTAAAACGTAGACGTACATTTAAAAGCATGATCCAATCGCGCTTGATTGCTGCCTCATTGTGCTTGGAGTAATTACCATTCATTTGGCTTTTGAGGCCGTTGAATGGATTTTCCACATGAGATTCCTTAATTTGTACATATTTTACTGCTATAAAGTAGATATTGGCAGGCTGCCTAAACTGTAGTGAAGGCCTTTAATTCCTATCACTGTGATAAAACAAATTGAGTACAAACTGAAAAGCCTAAGATAGACCATTCAAAATGGATTTGATTCATTAAAAAAAAAGAAAGAAAAAAAAGAAAGAAAAAGAAATTCTAAACCAAGTTTCCCAGGTGTTTGACACAGGTAAGACAGAGGTGGCTTGGTTCTGGGCTGAGAGTTCAGAATTGTTTTAGCGTTCGTATAAAAATAATAACATTGGCGTTATGAAGGCAAAGCTCTCTCTGTGATCTATTATTTCTCTGGGAAAAGATGTTTAGAGAGAGAGAGAGCGCATTATTCTTAGTAAAGAAAATCAGAAACTCATTTAAAGAAAACTAGAATCCTTGATCATACCAGACTCCTGGGCCAGGTGTTCTGAGCCTTAGGTCGAGGGGTCGACCCTGCTTTCTTGTGTGGCTTTTGGAAGCTCCTACTTTGAATCCAGTTTGTTCACCTATAAGACGTAGTAGCTGTCACCAGGGTCTCTTTCTACCCCCCTCCCCCGCATACTAGGTGCACATGTGTGTGCACACACAGAGACCAGCAGACAACCTCAGGTGTCGTTGTTTAGGTGCTGTTCACCTTGTTTTTTGATACAGAGTCTCCCACAGCCCTGGTGCTTAGCAATTTGTTTAGACTGGCTGGCCAGTGAACCCCAGGAGTCTTCCTGTCTCCACCTCTCCAGCACTGAAATTCTAGGCATAGGCCCCCATGCTTGCCTTTTCAACATGGGTTCTGGGGAATTGAACTCAGGTCTTCACACTTGAAAGTATGACTGAAAGTTCTTGCAAAGAAGCTGTACCCACCACTGAGCCTTCTGCAAGGCTGATTGATTGTAGGGATTCTGGAGAGTTTCAAGTCCAGAGCCAAATTATCTTGGGCCACCTTCAGCCCCCTTAATAGCCACTTACTGCCTTCTTCTATGTGTGAGCTAACGTCATTGCAACTGTTAGGCAAATCCTTCAGAACGTACATACAGGATGCAGCTTTTTATGAATCAAAAGCCTAAAAAATGTCATCAGACACCAACTGAGGCTTATAGCAAAGATTTCTTCAATTCACTCTAACCTGAATGCCTACCTAATGCTTTCACCAGCATATTTGAAAAGTGCCTCAATTTATGACTTTCTTTATCGGAGTTCTGTCCCTATCAAAAGTTCAGCCTTTTATAATGTTAGAACATGGAATTTGAGGTAACGTAAATCTGTGTTCCCAGGCCGTGGTCACTCATATTTGACTCCAGAATAAAATACCTCTCATCTCCTTGGAGGTGAGAGCTATGTTTATTTTTGCACTTACATAAGCCAAGCACTTTACTCCTGAGCCATCTAACCCATCACCAACCTCTGGCTCTGGCCTCCCTTGGCTCCCTGGTCCTCATGAACTAGGAATGATTACAGAATTATTACAGCGAAATTAGAGCAATTTCAATGGTTGAGAGTTGGTAATGGCCAAAGAGAACAGTAGACCAAATTGCATTTTAGACAAAACAAGAGAGACCTTCAGATTTCACCAGAGTGTTACCTCCAAGCCTTAAAGAAGTATTTCCAAGGTCTTGAGGCATGGAGGGTAAGTTCCAGAAGAGCCTGGGTCCCTCACCCTTTGGCACAGCCATGCCCAGAAATGATCTGAGACTCTTCAAGAAGATGCTAGGTCCTGTAGGTTGATAATCCAGTTTAGCCACCACCCAGTGCAAGTGAGAGATGAGCGGTTGCCTGCCTGACCTTTGGTCCCTTTCGTTGTGAATGGGATATGAAATGCTCACAGAGGACTGAGGGTTGCAATAATTGATCACAGGTAGTCAGAGAACGGCTGGTAGAGGTGAATCACCGAGGGCAGAAGGCTATGTATAGCCTGGCTCACTTCCAGCTCAAGCTGCCTGCTTTCTGATCTGCAGAGATGTGAACAAGCCACACCACAGTTGTAGATCAAATGAATGAATCAATCTCTTGATAAGAGTTCTAATGTGACGACATTATTGGGAAATGGTCAAAGGCTGGACTTGAGGCCTAGTTGGAAACAGTAGTTAGTGGTGGGATAGTCCCTGAAGGACATACCTTACTTTGGCCCCTTCCTATACGCCATTTTCCAGCATCCCGTCCTTCAAGAAGAATAGCTAGGGCCACAAATACTACCTGCCATGATGTTCAGCCCAAGTGCATAGGACCAAAAGACCATGACCGCAACCCTCTGAAACCATGAATCAAAACCATATTCCACCCTTTAAATATTCTCAGGGCCAGACTTCGCAGCAATGGCTTTGTAATGCCCGTTTTCAGGAGGCTGAGGTATGAGATTCACGAGTTCAGGTACCACAGTGTGGGCTATGGTCTGAGTTGGAGATGAGGGCAGACAACTTAAAAAGAACCCGGCATAAAATAAAAACTAAAATGGGGGCCTAGAGACATGTTCATCAGCGGAGCACTTTCCTAGAACTCCCCAGTGAGAGACTGGCATGGTTCCAGGCTAGAGCACTTGCCTAACATAAGCAAGGTCCTACCTTCAATCCTGAACAGTGCGAAAATAGTTTTTCCCTTAAGCTTTTGGTACGGCAAACAAAATATCACCTAATCCACATGGAATCATGAAGGGCAAGGCTTAGTTAAAAAGTATCAAGTGCTTAGGACTTTCAAGGTTGCCTTCTCCTTTTGAATCTGTATTCTTCCAATTTTCCTATTTTGAAGTTGTCAGAGGTCAGATTCTAAGGTTGGGGCCTCGCTGAAGTATGGTCATTCATCACTGGAGCTAGTGCAAAGGCACAGACTGGTCATTTCCTCCTTAGTTTGGATGCATCATAGTCTTTTCTGCTTAGGAGACTACGTTTTATCATCTCCCTCCCTCGTCCAAACTGGCCTTTGATATAGAACTACTTGAAAAATGAATGTTCTTTGGGAATTGCTCCATAAAAAGTGAAACTCCCCATTGCTGGGGAGATTGGGGTCCCGGAACCCAGCTCAGGATCATCCTTCTGGCCACACACTTTTCTCCTGGGATGAAAGGTCTTGAAATGCAATTTATTGTAAAACACACAGTGGACACAGCGCTCCGACAGTCAATGATATTCCTTTTATTACCACTCAGATGAGAACAGAAATGACATTGGAAAGCAGTGAACTCCCCAGAAGGGCAGAAAAAGTCATTACATTCAGCATGCATCATATTTCATAATCAGAGCCCACAGTTGGCACTGACACCATTGAATGAGTCTGTTGTAGTCACGATAATATAAAACCCCCTGCCTTTGCTTCTCTGGGTTTTTTTCTTTTTTGGACCTCAGCCGGGGCCAGGCCATTAATCATGGTGGGCAAGGGACAGGGCAGACCTATGTACTCTTGATTACATAAATTGAAAATACATCAGGATTAGTGGGTAATGCCATCTTTTGTTGGTCTCTGTTTGGGGGCAGTGGCTTCTGAAGGGCCAGGGTGTTATTACCATTAAGTCACTTAAGGGGCTGGGGAGATGGCTCAGTAAATAAAGTGCTTGCTGAGTGAGCAAGAGAACCTGAGTTTGAATCCCCAGCACCCTTGTGAAAGATACAAGATGGTGATGTATTTATGTAATCCCAGTGTTGGGAGGGGAAGGATAGAGCTGGAAGATTCCTGCAGCTTGTGATTAGACAATCCAGCCCCATCAGTAAGCTCCAGGGTTAGTGAGAGACCTTGCCAAAACCCAAACAACCAAACAAACAAACAAAATACCAACAAATAACAACAAAAAGAGCCATGTAGTAGAAGATACAGGTTTTCCACTTTTAACCTCTACACACGTATACACGTACACATGTATGGATGTACCCCCACACATATACACTGACATGTACATACACCGCACACACACACACACACACACACACACAAACACTTAATACTGTCATTGTAGCTGGCTTAGGGAGGGCTGGGTTGTCTCAGAGGGAGTAAAACCTGCACCGAGAAGATGCAGGGAGGCACACGGGGTCTCCTGGTGACCATTTCAAGGACCTTAAAGGATTGGATGAGCCTTCTATGGACTCACTGTGCACCACCATGAGTACTTGAATAAATGCTTATTTTTGTAGCCTCTGCCATAGTGTATATGTTTGGTTTACATTTAAAATGGTGTTTGGAAAAGAGCTCATATTACCTGTTTAGGGAATTAGGGGAGGACAGCTTGTTGCTTCCCGTGTTTCTGGAATACTACACCAAAGCACAGGGCTTGGGCTTGCACTTACAAAATGCCTTTCTGCTGGGCCTGGTGGCAGAGGCTGTTAACCTAAACTATTTAGGAGAGGCTTAAGCAAGAGGATGGCAACTTTAAGGTGGGCTTAGGTTATAGAGGGAGTTCAAGGTGAGTTGGATAACGCAGTGAGACCTACCTCAAAATGGAAAGTTAAAAGAGGCTGGAGATGTAGCTTAATATCAGGAGACTTGTTGAGGCTACAGTAGCGAGGAGCTGGCTATACAACTCAGTCATAGAACGGTTGCCTAAAATCCCCCAGGGAGGGGCTGCAGTGTACTTGATAGGAGAGCGCTTGTCTACCATGTGGAAAGTCCTAGGTTCGATCCCCAGAGAAGAGCATGTCTACAGGATACAATTCCGTAATGCCTGACTCATACAGGCGCCTTCATGATCTAACCTTTTCTGACCTTCTGTCTTAGCATCTAAAACGGGTAATCTCTGCTTCCATCCTCTTGTATCTTCGGACAGGTGCTTCTCCCTCCACTCATCTGTCTGCCCTTTAAATGCAACGGCCTTCAAGTTTCTTCTTTCTATTAGGGAACGCACAGGCTGTATTTTCTGTGTTTAGATGGGCTGGTTTATCCCTTTCTCTATGATTCTAAGGTCATGAAGCTTTTAAGTGGCTGGCTCAGGTATTCAAAGCCAACAACCCTGCAACAGCTCTGATGTTTATCCTCCCAGAGCTCTTTAAAAGGTCTAGGAAGATGCCTGAGATGGGGGGAGTTAACATACAAAGCCGTTCTGTGACGAAAAAATGCAACAACCTGAATCAGACCATTTCTGAAACAGTTAAAGGGGAAAGTGATGGGCCAGAAAATCAAATTAGTCAAATAAATTTAGAATCAAGATGTAGGCAGAGACTGCTTGCTTGTTCCAGGCTGCCCGAGAAAACACAGCCAGGCTTGGTGGTACAATTGCCAGCCCAGCACTCCAGAGGTAGAGGCAGGAGGATCGAGAGTTCAAGGTTGTCTTTGGTGATTTGTCTATAGTGAGGATGAGGCCAGCTTAGGCTACATGAGACCCTGTCTCACGAAACAAATAAGTGCTTCTTATAGATTAGGTGGCCATTGCCCTCATGAAGGAACAGCTGTGGATTCCTGCACAGGACCTGCACCAGAGTGAGCCAAAAGATCAGACAACATCCAACAGGCACCCCTAATTGGACTCAGTGGGATACAAAAAACAAACAAATAAATAAATAATTCTAAAAGACAGGATGTAAAATGGGAAGGGAGGATGCAGAAATGTGGGGTAAGCAATGGGTACTGGACTGTGGGACCTGATAGAAAACCAGCCACAGAAGGGCTGATGGAAACCAGAGACCAAGCAATAATGCAGAATTAATAATTAAGAGTAGATGGCTGAGATATGCCTCAGAAATTAAGAGCTCTTGTTGCTCTTGTAGAAGACCCAAGTTTGGTTCACAGCATCTTTGAGGGCCCAGGAGTGCCTGGAACTCCAGTTCTGGGGGAATCTGACACCCTCTTCTGGCTTTTGTAGGTACTGCACAGGCACACATGCCCTTACACATAATTAAAACAAATCTTTACAAAAGAAGAGTAGAAACAAAGAGTCTGCACAACTTTTAAAGCATGAAGATTATAAAATTGTTGTTCCAGGTAAAATTAAGGGAAACCATCTCACCAAGGCGAGGCGTCTAATGGTCCTTCTGTGGAGTCAAAAAGTAATGCCAGCTGACTTAGCTGTTGAGAGCTAAGCTTCAAGGGGGTGGACAATGAAACTCTTGCCTTGTTTACAGTCTGTCAGGAGCAGAGCGATCCTTTACTATCATGGAGATATCTTTTCATTGTTTTTGGTGGTAGTGGCTTTTTGTTTGTTTGTTTGCTTTGTTTTGTTTTTTTCCTTCTTTTATTTTTAGGTGGTAGCATTTGTTTTCTTTAGATGCTGGGTCTGTCTGTGAAGCCAAGGTTGGACTCAAGCTCCAGACCTTCCTGCCTTCAGGGCTGAGATCCAGGGTGCACAACTGCTTACCCCCTCAGATCCAGTCACATTCTGGCCTTCATTCTGTGCTCAAACACTCGGTTTATTTTAAAACCTCATTCTTAAAATCGATTTCAATTTGACCTTTAATTATAAAATCTTCTAAGTCCCTGAGTAGTTTGGATTGAAAGGTGGAGGCAGAGGCAAGTCACGTTTCTCTCTTCTCCTCTTCCTCCCTCTCCCTCCCTGTCTGCTCATCCCCTCTCCCTCTCCGCCCACTTTTCCCACTTCCTCTCCACTGTCTTTCAGAGAGGTCATTCTGACTTGAAACCTGCTGTGTAGATCAGAAAACATTGCCAGGCATGGCTGTACAAGCCTGGATCTCAGAGTTGCACCTGCCTCTGCCTCCCAAGTGCTGGGATTAAAGGCGTGTAGCACCATGCCCAGCATCCATTCATTTGCGTGCATATGCCTACAGAGGTCACAGTGGGTGTCGGATCCCTTGGAGATGGAGTTATCAGAAGTTGTGCGCCACCTAATGTAGGTCCTCTGCAGGAGCAGTGAGCACTGTTAACTGCTGAGCCATCTCTCCAGCCTTTCCGTTCTCTTTTTATAATCAGGTTTTCTGATTGAAGAAAGAACCTGAGGATTGAGGAAATAATTATTCTATTTCACTGGCTCCCCAGAGTCTTTCTGCCTTCTTGGGCTCTGTTTGCCAGTTGTCTCTGCTGATATAGCCATTGTTTCTGTCATAGGCAGTATGATGAAGTCTTCATGAGGCCAAATTCAGGATTACCTAGAACTGACTATCACCATGACTTCCCAATGGACATCTTCCTATGCTTTCCACCTGTACAGTGTGCAGGCTCTTCAAGAAGTAGGATTACAAATGCAATAACTTCTGGTATGGTGGTGCACACCTATCACTCCAGCCCTTGTGAGGCTGAGGTAGAGGATATTGTAAATTCGAGGCCAGCCTGAGCTACATAGTGAGACTATCTCAAAAGAATGCATTAGAATGGCCTCCTATCTCTGCTCCCTTTTCTGGCCACAGGGCTCCCTTTTGTAATGATATAGGGGCCATGATGGGTCTTTTGAGTCTTCCTTAGATGGAAAGCTTGACTGTGGGCAACTCTTGAAGCTCCTGCCTTGAGAAATCTTCGGAGAAATGTCTATCACTCATCTGGACTCTTTGTTGGGCAAATTCTTCCTGAAGAGATGAACAAAGTTCATCTCAGATGAAGCGCTAAGGACAGAGTGAAGTTTTGATTCCTCCCAAGTCCAGTTTTGTTGGGATTTTGAGTTTATGTAAAGTTACTTAAGGGAGTGTGAGTGAAGTGGGTCCTGAAAGGGGCATGGGAAACTTTAGGGTAGCTGCATCACTGGTGGGAAAAAAGCCCTTCTACCGCAGCTGCTGTCTGTGCAAATATTCTCAATAGGAAAGTCAATAGACCCAACTTTGTGCAAGTCTCTTTGGAGTATTTAAGTTGCTCAGAGTTCAGAAGGACAGTGGCTATGTTGTAACCAGGAGACAGTGATCTGTAACACTCCCAAACCGTAGAGATCCAGGCTTCCCATTATAGTATTCCTCTCTTCCTCCTCCTTCCTTCCTCCCTTGCTCCCTCTCTCTTCTTCTCTACCTTTCTCCTTCCCTTCCTCTCCTCCTCCTTCTTTGGTGTGTGTGTGTGTGTGTGTTCATTCATTCAGGAGTCTGAGTACAGGCTAACTGTCTAGCAAGCATACTGAGATCACAATTGTGTGTCTACATCCAACTTTTTATGTAGGTGCTGGGGACCTGAACGTAGATCTTCATGTTTGCGCAGGAAGCACCTTACTGGCTGAATCATCTCCCCAGACCCAAGCAAGACTGCAATTCTATTGCTCACTCACCACCCTTTTCACTTGGGAATTTGAAAACAATCCTAGGTATGTAAACTAAGCATAAAAATTCAACATTTACTGCTAACAAACCATAAAGAAATTCATTTTAAAGCAATTCCTGGTGTATATACAGTTTTCTCACTTATTAACATCGAATAATTATTTGCATATGAATGGTGTGCTTGCTTATTTTTTCATAAAGAATTAAATATTGGCTGCATTTGATACCACAGGGTGTAAACCATCCTCAATGTTTTTCAACATTGACCAATATTTTGATTTTATACTTGTCAATGCTGAGAATGAAGTTTTGCACAAATATATGATGCAAATGGTAGAAGCATGTTTAGGGCTATTTCAGAAATTTTTTAGAACTTCTGCTCTGGTCTAAAGCCAAAATTCAACTTGACTTTTTAAAAAAATGCAACTCAAAAAAAATTGCAAAGTTCACCGAAACTGTATGGCATGTATTCACGACAGTTAGCAATGTGCACCGAAAAGGATGTTTCCAGACTGCAAAACAAATCAAGCTTCTAAGTGTGGAGGCGCATGTGTGCAAATCTCAGCATTTGCGAGGCTGAGGCTGAGGCACTGCGAGTTAAAAGGCCCATCTGGGTTAAATAGCAAGAACTTGCATGAAAAATAAGCAGAGGAAGAAAGCAGAGGATGAGAAGGAAGGGGAGGAGGATAAGGAGAAGGCAAAGGAAGAGACAGAGGAGATGGAGGAAGAGGGAACAAGAGGAAGAAGAGGAGGGAGAGGAGGAAATGGTAAGTTGGAAAAAGTTCAATGACTGGTTCCTAATTAAAGCTGTTGATAGACTAGGCAAAATCCGCGCCATGGCTCACTGTCCTGGGGAGAGCAACCAGGCACCTCAGTCAGCGGAGGACGTTCTTCACTCCACAGTAGTTCCTGAAGTCACCTCATTGACATCTGAGTATTCTCAAGAGAGCTGGATCTGACTCTGTCCATCTGCTGTCACTCAGACGTGAGAACCACACAGAGATGTCCTCAGGTCTGCAGACGGGCACTTTCCACGGCAGGCACAGCACAGAACAGCACCCACGAGCAGGAGTGAGGCTGTGGAAGAACATCTGTCAACAGCAAGGAGGGCCAAGGAACCACTAGAGAGAGAAGTCATCTGGGAGACTGAGTGTTTGCAGGGGTGTGGCCGCGGTGGCCAGAGAGAGGGCAGCAGGCTGTGTCGAGATCCCTGCTGTCAATATTTTGATCTAAAATGTACAAATCTTAATGTGTTGTGTTCGCTTTTATTTCTTTGGGACAGAACACAGTGGAAAGGCTAGTGGTAACTTTTGTATTACGTTTGGCTAACTTAGATTTGTGTGTGTGTATATGTGTGTATGTGTATGTGTAAGTGTGTGCACATGCATGCTTGCACACACATATCTGTAGAATGTCAGGTATCTTCCTCCTTCATCTGAACCATATTATGAATTTTTTTACATTTATTTAGTTATTGACTTCATGGCATTTGTGTCAGTATATGTGCCATGGTATGTGTGGAGTGTGGAGTCAGGAGACACCTGCCTGGAGTTTGCTCCCTCCTTCTATCATGTGGGGCCCAGAGACAACTCATGCCATCAGGCTCGGTGGCAAGCAAAGCACATTTACCCACTGGGTTTTCTCACCGACCCTCTACCTTACTTTCTGAGCAGGCTCTCTCACTAATTATAGGGCATGCTGTCTTAGGGTTTCTATTGCTGTGAAGAGATACCATGGCCACACAACTCTTATAAAGGAAAACATTTAATGGTGGCTGGTACAGTCAGAGGTTTAGTGGAACATGGTGGTGTGTATCAGGCATGGTGCTGGAGAAGGAGCTGAGAGTTCTATATCTTGATAGACAGGCAGCAGAAGCAACTCTGTGCCACACTGGGCATAGCTTGAGCATGGGAGACCTCAAAGCTCACCCCACAGTGATACACTTCCTCCAACAAGGCCACACCTACTCAACAAGACCACAGCCCCTAGTGTTGCCACTTCCTATGGGAGCCATCTTCTTTCAAACCACCACACATGCCCATTTGGTTAGATTGGCTGATAGGCATGACTAGGGGGTCCTCTTGTCTCTGCCTTCTTCCTGAACTAGGATTATAAAAGTAAGCTACAATATTTGGCTTTAATCTGAGTACTGAGACTCAAACTCAGGTCCTTATTTTTGTGTGATAACCACTCTACCATCTGAGCCATTGCTCCAACCCTTGTTTTATTTTATTTTATTTTGAGACAGGGTCTTAGTATGCATGCCTGGATGGTCTGAAACTCACTTTGTAGCCCAGACTATTTTGCAGTTAGCAACTTTCCTGCTCAGTCTCCCAGGTGCTGGAATTATATCTTTGTACCACCATGCCTAGCTAGACAACTATTGTTAGATAACTCTTCTATTTCTTCTCTGAATTCACAACTTTCCTTTCTTGTATGGCCTCTGCAATATGATTTTAAGATTTTATTTTTATTTTATGTGTATGGGTATTTTGCCTCCATGTATATCTGCATGCCACAGAGGCCAGAAGAGGATATCAGATGCCCTGGGATTAGAGTAGCAAAGGCTTGTTAACTTCTATGTGGGTGCTGCTGGGGATCAAATTTGGGTCCTCTGGGAGAGTGGCCAGTACTCTTAATCTCTTAGTCAGTTTTCTAGCCCAACCCTCTGCAAGATTTTAATATAATTTCTACTTGATGGTAGAAGTTATAAGCTTTGAAATTTTATAGAAAAATCATGACTGAATAAACATACTGTCTTAGTCAGTGGTCTATTTCTGTGAAGAGACACCATGACCACAGTAAATCTAATAAAAGAAAGAAAGCATTTAATTGGGGCTTGCTTACAGTTTCAGAGGTTTGGTTTATTCTCCTCCTGGCAGGCAGCATGGCGGCACACAAGCAGACATGGTAGTTGAAGGCAATCTATAAATTCAATGCAATCCCCATTAAAATCCCAACAAAATTCT
>LOEQ01003708.1:28048-42534 GCA_001685075.1 Bramus lutescens | reverse complement strand
TCTCTCTCCATCTTCCCCGCCTGCCTGTTCATCCAGAGGTTAATAATGGCGATCTTGTAGTATATTGCTGTAGTAATGGTTTTTGCCCCCCCCCGTTTATGACCTTTTATTGTAAGCGGAAGAACATGCGTTTCAGGAAAGGAAGGTCATTTTAGAAGCAAATGTGCAGATGTCGCCCACCAGCCTTTCTGAAATGGAGAGTCAAAAGGTAGCGATGGGGCGGGTGGTGGTAGGGGAGGAGGAGCCAAAACCAATATAAAAAGACAAGATGTGTTGGGGGTAGGTAGGGGATTGGCACACAACTGCACAAACACACAGCATAAATGTCATGGAAATCAGTTTACTGCAAAATTAAATAAAATTCCTGCAAGCATTAATTTTCATATTCTCCTGTTTGTCTACGGGTAGGATTATTCCCTGCCTTCGATTTATGAGAGGGGAGGACCTGACTTTCTCATTCAGACACTCACCAAATTCAGTTAAGAGCTGGAACATCCGCTCAGAGGGAGCTGACTTCCCCTTTGGTCGAAGGGACCAAGCGAGAGGGCTTGTCTCTGTGAAGCAGAATATACCCTTGAGCAGGGGCTGAGGTTTATCCCTTAGCCCCCTCCCTCCTTCCCTCCCTCTCCCTCTCTTCCCCTCCCCACTTCCTTCTGTTAGATCATAGGCCTGCTCCTGTTAGGCAGTGGCCACCTTTTAAAAAAGAAATGATTAATTCTTCGAGAGGTTCATAATGCATATAATGTATTAAGATTGTATGCATCCCCACACCTCTCCCAAGTTCTCTGGGATCCAGAAACTCCCCTGCAACCCCCCCTCCCAAATTACTTTTTTTTTAAAAAGAGTCCAGTTTGTATATACTTATAGGTATGGGGGTCACCACAGGGTTGTTCCACCTACCAGTGACCATGCCCTTTATGAAAATGAGCTGTTCCCCCACTAGCAGCCGCCCACTGTCAAGAGCTCCTTAGCTGAGGGTGGCAGCATGCGTCGCCCACCCCTTGCCCTTGCGCGCTGGAATGTTGAGTGGCTGGACTTATGCAGGCCACTGCCACTGCTGTGTGCTCTTGAGGGCGACAGCCCTGTCATGTTCAGAAGACGTTATTACCCCTGGTCCTCCTTGACCTCTGACCCTTAGAGTCTTTCCACTGCCTCTTCTGAGATTGTCCTTGAGCCTCAGGGACTTGTGTGGTTGATGTCAATGTCCCATTATGGCTGAATGCTGGACTCCACTGACCCATATTCGCTACACTGTGACTGCTCGGTTCTGTGTTGGCTGCTGTGGTAGTGCCCACTCAGAAGAGGCCAGAGGCCAGAGCTTGAAGGATCGGGTCATGGCCTCTCTTTATCCTGGCTTCTCTGCTTGGGGTAGAGGGTTCAAAAGCGCTCCATGCTGTGACCTTTGCAGCTAATTTAGGGTTCTTGGTTCCTCCCTGCTCTTTGTCACCTCCACTATTTGAATTAAGTCATGTGATATGAAACTTCTTGCTAGCCCCACAAAATTTATAAAAGTCAGATATTCTTTGTTGTAAGAATCTCTCCAGACACTCCAGGTGGCTCTCTGAAGAGTCTTCTGGACTTATCTCACCAACCCTTTCATGGTTTCTCCCCACCCCTCTCTCTTCACTCCTCTCTCCCTTCTCTGCTATATTTAAAATTTGTCTTTTTACTTATTTGTATGCGTCTGTGGGTATGTGTGCATGGGTGCAAGTACCAGTAGAGGCCAGAAGAGGGCGCTGGAAGTACAGGCAGTTAAGAGCCTGGAAGAGCAGCAAATGTCCTTAGCCACGGAACCATCTCCAGCTCCTCTTTTTCTGCCTCTTCCTGAAGCTTCCACCCAGGTCTCTTCTTCACTTTAGGCTTTTTGTCATGTTTGGCCTCTGTCTTAGGGTTTCTATTGCTGTGATGAAACACCATGACCAAAGAAACTTGGGGAGGGAAGAGCTTATTCAGCTTACACTTCCCCAGCACTGTTCATCGCTGAAGGAAGTCAGGACAAGAACTCAAACGGCAGGAACATGAAGGGAGGAGCTCATGCAGAGGCCATGGAGGGGTGCCACTTACTGGCTTGCTTCCCACGCTTGCTCAACCTGTTTTCTTATAGAAGCTGGACTTCCAGCCCAGGGATAGAACCACCTACAATGGGCTATGCCTTCTCCTATCAGTCACTAATTAAGAAAATGGCCTACAGCTGGGTCTTATGGCGACCCTTTCTCAATTGAGGTTCCCTCCTTTCAGATGACTCTAGCTTGTGTCAAGTTGACAGAAAACTAGCCAGGACAGCCTCTCTGTGCATCATTCCATTTCCTGTCTAACAGTCTTCCCTCCCACTATGAGACCTGATCATGGGGCCTAAGAAATCTCCTATCTGAAAGGAATTATGTGCCAGCAGCTTCCTTTCACAGACCAACTGCTGTCCTTTACCATTATTATATTTATACGTCCCTTTTCTGTCTCCTTCCCTCCCTCCTTCCTTCCCTCCCTCCTTCCCTTCCTTCCCTCCCTCCTTCCCTCCCTCCTTCCATTCCTTCCCTCCCTCCTTCCCTCCCTCCTTTCCTCCTTCCTTCCCTCCCTTCTTCCCTTCCTCCTTCCCTCCCTCCTTCCCTCCCTCTTTCCTCCTTCCTTCCCTCCCTCCTTCCGTCCCTCTTTCCCTTCCTTCCCTCCTTCTTTTTTTCCTTCTTTCTTTTTCTTTTTGTTGTTGAGACAGGATTGTATACTCTAGCTCAGGATGGCTTAGAACTTACTGCATAGCCCAGACTGGGTTCAAACTCCTGTCTCGGCCTCCTAAATGTTAAGGTTACAGATATGGCCTGCTGCACCTGGCATGACACGAATTTACTGACTCGATGTCCCATCCCACTACCTCCGCTCTCAGGCACTCACAAAGAGCTGGGGACACTGAGGGCCTCTTGGAAGAGCAGCCCCGGACTCGTGTGATGATAAAGTGTTATGTGAAGTGATTTTGTAAATGAACTCTTCCAACCAGAGCCAGAATAGAAAGAAGGAGAAGGCAGAGAGTCCTGTGAACATATGGTCAGGAGGCCTGTAGAAAATGATCTGGGACTGGGAAATTGAGCTGTGATTTAAAAATCTGGGGCAATAGTTTCAGTCCTGGTGCTTCAGGGTCTTTGTAAGAAGCATCCTAGATAGTTAGGTCATTAAGCGTTTAGAGAGTTAGGTCCTTAAGGGAGGAGTGGTTACTCCCCCAAAACTAGGAAGATAGAAAGTGCATGGGAAGAGCTGATGGGAGAGGCAAACTGAGATCATCACTCTGAGCTCAGTGCCAGCATGGCCAAGTGTAGCCCAAGTCTCTAGGTAAACAGAAGAGACCCAAGCAGGATGGAGGTGCATCGTATAAATAAAGAGAAATAGAGACCAGAGCTGGGGATTTGGCTCAGTTAGTAGAGTGCTTGTCTAGCACACAGGAAGCCCTGGTTTTACTCCCAGCACTGTATAAAACTGATGTGGTGTACCCTGTAATTCCAGCCCTGGGGAAGTGGAGGCAGAAGGATCAGTTCAAGATCATTCCCAGTTACACTGCAAACTTGAGACCAGCCTGGGATAAGTGGAACCTTGTCTCAAACAACATCAAAACCCCCAAAACCAGGCATTTCAGAAAACTGGGGAGTGGAAGGCATTATGTCACTTTATGAATGAAAGAGAGAAAGAGGGGATGATAGAAAGAGGGGAGGGAAGAGGAAAGGAAGGTGAGAAAGAGAAAGAGAAGAGGGAAGAGGAAGGGACGTGGAGAGAAATGGAGAGACAGGGAGGGAGGAAGGGAGAGAAGGAGGAAGAGAGGGAAGACACTGTGCCAAGTTAATACCCGATGTGCTGTAACTCCTGCTAGAGCTATTTGCACATCTCTGTCTTTTGCAGAACTATTCACAATAGTCAGAGATGGATCCAGCCTAGATAGATGTCCATCAATAGATGAGTGGATAAAGAAAACATGGTACATCTGCACAATGGAATTCTGCTTAGCCTAAAGGAAACAAAATCATGATGCTTGCGGAAAATGGGATGGAGCTGGAATTACTATATAAAGTGAAGACCCTTAGGTGCAGAAACTGCCTATTTGACGTTTTATATGTGTGTGGGGTGGGGTCTAGGTCATGGAACTACAAAGGGGGCTGCAAGAGAAGAAGGGGTCTCAAGGCAGAGGGACAAGGATATAGAAAGTGTGTGATCTTGGCAGCAGAATGGGGGTGTCTGCTGAAGAGAGGAAGGAGACCAGGATGTGATGTTGGCAGCAGAATGGGGGTGTCTGCTGAAGAGAGGAAGGAGATTGGCAGATGGGAGAAGAATGGGAAAGGAAGTATAGGTGGATCAAAGAAAACAAACTATGTTTGGAAATGCTACAACAAAGCCTGTTCTTTGTATGCTAATTAAAAAGAAGTTTGATAAAGAAGTTATTTAGCAGAATTACTTATTTTCATGTATATGATGCCCCTAACAGGTAGGCCAATTTGAGAATATGACGGAAGCTGTGGGGTTCTTTTCCTTTGAAAAAAAAAAGGCTACATAAGGCTAAGGACCTGGCTCAGTAGACAAAGTGCTTGCCTTACCAACAGGAGGATCTGAATTGGGATCCCTAGAACTCATATATGTTGGTCAGGGTTCTCTAGAGTAATGGAACCTGTAGAGAGAATCTCTCTATACATATAGAAAGGGGATTTATACTAACGACTTACAAGCTGTGGTCCAGTTGATCCAACAATGGCTGCCTATGAACAGAAGGTTCAAGAATCCAGTATTTGCTAAGTTCATAAAGTTGGATATCCCAGCTAGTCCTCCATATACACTGGAATCCCAGAGAAATAGGCTCTTATGCCCATGAGGGAACCGACTTGCTAGAAAGATGTGAGCAAGCAGGCAAAAAGCAAAGGCTTCCTTCTCCCATGTCCTTATATAGGCTTCCTGGAGAAGGAAGGCATGGCACAGAGGAGAGGTGGGTCTTCCCACCTCAAAGATCCTCATTAGTAGCGAATCTTCCCACTTCTAATTAAGTAAGACCCCCCTCGCAGGCAAGCCCCTCCATTTGGGGGTTTTAGTTAATTTCAGATGTACTCAAGGTGACAACCAAGAGTAGCCATCACACCGTGTCAAAACTGGAGCTGGCAGTGTGTTCCCGCTGTAATTCCACTGCTAGGGAGGGGAAGACAGGTGCATCCTGGGAACTCACCAGACAGCCAGTCTATTCGAATAGGTGAGCTCCAGGTTCAGTGAGAGTCCCTGTCTCAGAAAATAAGGAATAGCATTGTCTCACACCCTCCCTGACACACACACCTTTGTGTTGGCATGCACATGGCGGTCAGAGGTCCAATGTTCACATCAGTTATTCCCCACTTTATGCTTCAAGACAAGGTCTCTCCCTGCAGCTGGACCTCACTGATCTGAACAGATGGGCCAGCCAGGGAGCTTCTCACACTGAACTGTGTTGCTGTATTTGTCTACCCAATGTATGCACGTGTGGGCACACTTCAGGCACAGACAGGGTGAGACAACCTAAAAACCACCCGCATATATGACTCCAAATAAATGCAGTTAAGTATTTATGTTTCAGTACTGGGGCTTACTATAGTCTACGCAAGAGCTCCATCACTTAGCCACGCCCCACCCCTTACTGGGGGATTCGAGGTAAACGGTCTATCACTGAGCCATGCTTCCAGCCTCTCATTAGTGTGTTCATGCAAGTGTTCTACCTCTTAGCTATAATCACAACCCTTAATCTTTTTTTTTTAATTTTGAGACTGTAATTCCTTATGTATCCTTAGTAACTGGGGTTACAGATTTGAGTCAAAAGACTAGGCTTGTTGAATGTCTTAATACCAACTTTTTTTTTTCAAGACAGGGTTTCTCTGTAGCTTTAGAGCCTGTCCTGGAACTAGCTCTTGTAGACCAGGCTGGCCTCAAACTCACAGAGATCTGCCTGCCTCTGCCTCCCAAGTGCTGGGATTAAAGGCGTGGGCCACTATCACCCAGCTTTAATACCAACTTATTATGGTTAGTGGAAGCCCTGGGGGCTAGCCTAGGCTCTCCTGCTCCTAGTTCAGACCCCTCCCCATATCTGCCAGCATAGGGGATGTGAAAAAGTTACATCCTGGAATCCCTTGACCCAAAGGGCAAATGACCTTATGATTTAGAGGTTCTGTTTTGAGACCAGTTAAAAGAGAACGATTTCAGTCTGTGCCTGTTTGTCATTCATAAGGTCTGGGATGTCCCTGGGCAACTCGAGGCTAACGCTCAGCAGTGTCGACAAGATGACACGCCATATGCCGAAAGGTAGACATTAAAGATCTTTGACGGCATCACAGGAGTCTAATGTGGCCTCCCAAGAGTGAGAAGAGCGCGAACAAATGTGCACTGAAGATCAAACGTCAGCCTGCAACACAAGACAAGACCGGGACGGGACAACAGGGGGACTCCTCGGGGGAAGAAGAGCAGTCAGGATCAGCCCTCTGAGCGAGGGATGTGACTGATCTCTGAAATAAACAGATGGACGATCACAGCCTAGTTTAGGTACCACGTTGAGATGACTGCCCCTGGGACTCGGGGTTTTCTTCTATACATAGTTCATAGCTTTGCCAGAATATAAATAGACTCCATTGAGACGTAAGGTTGAAAAGGAAAGAAAAGGCAGCAGGCACGGTCCAGCTTCTTCACCTCCTTCGGAGCCCAGGGAAATTGACTGATCTGTTCAAGGTGGTGCTGTTCGTTAGTACCAGTTCAGATGGGTTGCGAATCCCTTTCACCCAATTATCTGCTGCGTCTGTAGATAATAGATTTGATGGCGAACGCTGTCAGTTTGATGGAAAGCAACATCCGCGGGAAGCTGGATGCGTGCCTGTGAGTGGTTGTCTTGATTCTGCCGGCCCATGTGGGAAGGCCTTGTCTTGACTGTGGGAAGGATCGTTTCCCAGACGGGACATCCCAACTACGAAAGAAAAGGAGATGGGAGGCAGCATACATGCATTGCTCTCTCCTTCTGAGGGCAGACATACCTGGACCAGCTGCTTCAAGCTCTGGTCATTGTGACTTCCCTTCTGGGATGGACTGGGTGCTAAATAAACCTCTTCTTTCTGTCAGACTATGTTATCACAGCAATAAGAAAATAAACCAAGATTCTGGACATCATGTACATGAACTCGGTGGTTAAGTCTAAAGGTGTTGAGTGGAACCCAGCTGTTTTCTTTTTAGGAAGTTCTCTATCAGATGGGCAAAGATACCCATGGGCAAATAGAGAGACGGCAGCCTAAGAAGTGCAACCTGAAAGCATTTCCAGACTGCTAAACAGTATGGACCAAGGACCAATAGCCACTTGCCAATCCCAGGGCAGGTGATGCAGTGGGGAAATTGTATTGTAGGTTGGTCCTTGTTTATACCAGTTCTAGGGATTGGTCACCTCTGCAGTTGAGAACTCCTTGGGGCTGAAGAGATACCTCAGCAGTTCAGTTCAGTTCAGTTCTCAGCATTGAGTGGCTACACGTGCACACGTTCCCAGCATCTCACTCCTCGGGCATTCTAGGCGAGCACTGTACTGCTGAGATATCCCAGCCTCTCCCTTGGAGATTCTAGATAGATGCTCTAGCACTGAAGCTCATCTCCAACCTGAGACCACTGTTTTATATTCATTCTGCTCTCAGTCGATATCTTCTTTATATAGTTGTCATGTGACACTTTCCCCTCTGGTCATAAGTAGACACCATTGTAACACGAGGGCCTGCTTCACAGCCGGTAAATCCCAAAGAAAATCACACAAAGGTCTATATTAATGATAAACTGATTGGCATATTAGCTCAGGCTTCGTATTATTTCATAGCTTACATTAACCCATTATTCTTATCTATGTTAGCCACATGGCTTGTTACCCTTTTCAGCAGGGTAGGTCACATCCTGTTTCTTGGGTGTCTGGACAGGACTGGGGAAGGAGCTTCCTTCTTCCTAGAATACTCCTGTTCTCATTGCCCCGCCTCTATTCCTGTCTGGTTGTCCCGCCTATACTTCTTGCCTGGCTACTGGCCAATCAGCGTTTATTTGAAACATAATTGACAGAATACAGAATTGTCCCGCACCACACCATCTTGAACTTACTCACACCTCTGTAGCCAATACAAGTAGATCAAAACAACATAGCAATCTTGTGAGTGGTTTGGAGGTCTCTGATACTGGTAGTGGAGCAGTTGCTACTCCCTAAAGAGGGCCTGGGTTCCATTGACTACATTCTCTCTCAACCGCAAATTATCTTGGGAGATGCCAGACTGTATAAGAGTAAACAACTAATTGAAAATTCCATGTTGTAGCCTTTATGAAATCGCCACCCATGGCAGGTTGGGACTTGGTGATGATAAAACTATCTGTGGGTTGCCCACACCCCTATAAGTGACCCCTCACCGATGCTCTCTGGGTCCCAGCATCAACACTGGATTGTTCACAATTGCCTTTAATTCCAGTACCAGGAGGTCTGAGGGCACACACACTCATGTACACACACACACACACACACACACACACGAACCTAAGATATCTTCATGTATCTTAACCCATTCTTGCTCTTTCAAAGAGCTTCTATCACGTTACATCTTTATGACTTGCAGCCAACCCTATTACCTATGAAAACAATAAAATCAACAAAAAGCCCACAGCCACCTATGTTGTAGTTGTAAGCAGGCGACCGCTTGAATCTGGTTAAGACTTGCGCATTTTTTCCCCTCTAGTCATTTGTAATCATGGTGGAGAAAAGGAACATTATCTACCAAATAGAAGGCTGCAGCTCACAGGAAACGGAGCATGCGAAAGATTTGTGCTGTGATGCAGCGATTAGGAGAAACAGCCCTTGTGTATTAATAAATGGAAATCAAATACAGTCCATTCAAGTGTGACTTCAGTGTCATTTCAAAGGATTTGCTACTTGGGGGGAATTACGTGTTCTCTAAGAAATATTGAATACCAGCGTGTGTGTGTGTGTGTGTGTGTATTTATATGTGTGTGTGCCCATGCATATGTGTGTGCCCATGCATATGTGTGTTTGCATGTGTGTGTGCCCATGCATGTGTGTGTGTGTG
This sequence comes from Bramus lutescens, assembly GCA_001685075.1. Classification (NCBI taxonomy): domain Eukaryota; kingdom Metazoa; phylum Chordata; class Mammalia; order Rodentia; family Cricetidae; genus Bramus; species Bramus lutescens. The sequence goes on along the minus strand of LOEQ01003708.1, from coordinate 33,472 downwards.
TTTGCATGTGTGTGTGTGCCCATGCATGTGTACTACTTTAGCAGTGACTCAGTCGTGTCGAAGGCTTTGCAACTCCACGGTGATGCAGAGTTTATGGCCACTGAATACTCCCAAGGGACTTCTCTAATAGTCATTCCTTCTGCTCCATCAAGGTCAAGCTCCAAATACTGACCCCATGACATCATTCAAAACCATGCCAGGCATCCATGGGTTCTCACTTAAAAATGCTCCACTTTTTGTTTACGTGGTGCTGCATGCCAGTACTCCCCACTGTCAAGGCTCCTCTGGCTTTTTTCTCCAGCTTCTTCTGTTCTGCTGCACTACCCTTTGAACCTATGGACAAATTCCATCTTCTCTACTTGGTCTTTTGGGGAAATGAGTCTCTTTTGCGTTTGTGTGTGTGTGTGTGTGTGTGTGTGTGTGTGGTGTGTTCATGTGCTTGTGGGGGGCACTGAACAACCTTGGCTTAATTTCTTAGGGTACTGTTCACTTTGAATTCACCCCCTCATGAGGCAGGGAATCTCACTGGCTTAGGACTCATCCGAGTGAGCCCTAGGGACTTGTCCGTTTTTTCCACCCCATAGCTGGGGATGACAAGCATGTACCACCAGGTACTGCATTTGTATATGGGTTCCAGGGATCAGATTCAGGTTTTCAACAAGCACTTTTTCTGACTGAGGCATCCTTCCAGGCTACAACAGGATTTCTTATCCCTAGCTATTTTAAATGATGGTTCCCTTAAGAAAGACAAAAGATAAGCACTGTTTGCAAAGTAAAAGAAATCCTTGTACCATATTGGTGGAAATGACAAATTAGTACAATCATTATGGGAAAACAATGTGGAGGTTCTCAAAAAAATGAAAATTAAATTATAGGTACTACCAATGCTTAGGCAAACACCATTATGGTGTTTGGTTATGAAACATCCCCCATAGGTTAACAATCTTGAATTCTTGTTCTCCAGTAGTGGCGCTGTTTGGAGAATTTATGGAACCTCTACTAGATGGAGCCTTCGTGGAGGAAGTATGTCACTGCAAGCTGAGTAAATTCAAGAGAACCCCCCCTTTGATAAACCAGTCATTTCCTCAGGATTCAGAGCATGAATTTGCAGGGTACCCTCTTTCCAGGCCCCGTATACTGCATTCCAGTAGCTTCCTTGGGCTGGAGACGGTGCCCATTTACCACTGACTCTGGCTTGCTCATCTGGAAGGAATTCTCTCTCTGACTGCAGCTCATCATTACCAGGTTGACCTCTCTTTAAGAGTGTTTCTACTTCAATAGCGCAGAGCTGTGTTTAAAAGGGGTTAAGGGAGGTCCTTTAAATGGACAGAGCTTATGAAGCTTATAACTGTGGGTTAAGAAACCTAACACTACACTTTAGAGAGTTTCTTTTCCTTTATACATTTATGTGTGTGTACTGGGTGTGGGTGTGTGCCGGATACTTGTGTGGAGTCAGAGGATCTCTTTTACAGTCAGTTCTCTCCTTCCATTATGTGTATTCCAGGGATAAAACACAGGTTTTTTGACTTGATGGCAAGTGCTTTTACACCCTGAGCCATCTCCAAAGCCTGTACTACACATTTTAATCTTTTGCTATTGGGGGAAACTTTTAAGATAGTGTATCTGAATAAACAGTTCAAAGTTCTTAGAAAAGATTATAATTGCATCAGACTCTTTGATACTTATGATTCTTTATTTAAAAAAATCTTTAAAATTTTTTGTATATATTATGTGTCCACACACTTTCAAATATGAGTCCATGTACCCAAGGAGGCCAGAGGCTTTGGGTCTCCTGAAGCTGGAATGACAGGTAGTTGTGAGCTACCTGATGTCAGTATGGGGAATTGAATTTGAGTTCTTTAGAAGAAGAACATGTGCCCTTAAGTGGTGAGCTACCTCTTCAGCCAGTAAGATGCTGTCTACTGTCTGCCTTTACCCTGCCTCACTCAGCTGTGGAAAATTCCTGATACCGATTTGTCTGTTTTGAGTGTAAAATTACCCCTGCACCCGATGCTCACGTGTCAAAGGACCCATTGCAAGGTCATGGGATTTTTGAGAAGTGATTGGATCATGAGTCTCTGACTTAATCAATAGTTAGCCTTATTGATAGAATTGTAATTTGATGGTCTTGTTGAGAGGTGGTGACAACTTTCAGAAGTAGCACCTGAGAAGTCACTAGAGCTGTGTCCTCATTCTGGTCTCTTAACCTTTTGTCTTAGGGTTTCTATTGCTGTGAAGAGGTACCATGACTACGGCAACTCTTATGAAGGGAAACGTAATTGGGGCTGGCTTTCAGTTCAGAGGTTGGTATATTATTGTTATGGTGGGAAGCATGGTGGTTTACAGACAGACATGATGCTGGAGAATGAGCTGAGAGTTCTACATCTTGGTCCACAGGAAGCAGGAAGAGACTGAGATGTACTCCCTCCAACAAAGCCACACCTACTCCAACAAGGTCACACCTCTTAATAGTGTCACTCCCTATGGGCCCATGGGAACCATTTTTATTCAAGCTACCATACTTTTACCTAACTGTGTCCTTCCTGTCCTGATGGGAGCACTTCTGGCCCACCAAACCCTTCAGCCATAATGTTCTGCCTCACCTCAGGCCCTAGGTGATATGGCCAGCTGCCCATGAACATTAGCCTCTGAAACTATAAGCCTAAATCAATATTTCCTCCTTTACAATGTTGTTTTTTCAACTATATGGGCATAGACACAAGAAATAAACATACCTATCATTAGGTTGAATAAATGACAGAGAGAAATCCTTTGCTCAGAGGACAGACTCAGGATGACAAGCCTGTCCTGTTTTGGAGCCTTGAAAGTATCCTGTTCATTTATTCATTGATTTAGTTTGTTATTTTCTATTTATTTGGTGTATATAGGAGAGTACATGTGTGTTCATGATGGGCACTGGGGAGTAGCTTATCTGGCAAAGTGTGTGCCAAACATGTACAAGGCCATGAATTTGACTCACAGAATCCATATTAAAAAAGAAAAGGCCATGTATGGTGTTATATACTTGTAATGTCAGTGCTGGGAAGGTGGAGACAGGCAGATTCCTGGGGCTCACTAAGCAAGTGACCTACCCTCTTGGTAAACTTCTGCCAGTAGAGATCCTGTCTCAAGAAAGGAAGAGAGAAAGAATAGTATCTGAAAACTGATATCCAGAGTTGGTCTCTAGCCTCCACAAACACACAACTGTGCACACATACCTGCACATTCCTGTGAAGGGGAATGCACCAGATGAAGGGGAACACGCTAGATGAAGTAATCCCACACACGCTCCAAATAGGGTATAATAAAGGATTCTTTATTTTAAGGGGAACTCACAGATTACAATGGGGAACAGAAATGGCCACACCTAGTCCAGGAATGCCCAACCTGGTCCAGTCTTTCAAAAGTCATTGGTTGAAGGAGGTCCCCCATCATTCTTGGAGAGAGAGAGAGAGAGAGAGAGAGAGAGAGAGAGACACACACACACACAGAAACACACACACACTGAATTTTATGTTTAGGCTTAGATTTACTCCCTAAGGTAATTCACGTAATTATTTTAAAATCTTCAAAAGTTTGGGATCTAATAATTCTTGATCTTAAATATTTTGGATAAGATATGATCAAACCTACATTAAAAGGGGGAAAATAAAAAAAACAAAAACGAGGGGTTGGAGAGATGGCTCAGTGGTTAAGAGCACTTGTTGCTTTTGCAGAGAACCCAAGTTAAGTTCCCAGTACACTTGTTAGTCGGCCCACAACCACTTTTAACTCTAGCTCCAGGGGATCCAATGTCCTCTTCTGGCCTCTGCAGGTACCTGCACTCATGTGCACATACCCACACATGAACACACACACACACACACACACACACTTAAAGAAATAAAAAAAATACCCAGGGTAATTCTATAACCTCTTTAGAGGTAAGATCTCTACCTTCAAAACCCTTTAAACATAGATTTTCTGTGATGTAAGGTCATCTTGTTCTTAGAGTTTAAAAAATTACAGCCACTTACTATTGCCTATAAAATATTGCTTCATTAACTTGAAGACTGTAATTAACTACAGCTCAGCCTTCTGTCTCCAGGAAAATATCCATAATTTCTTTAGTCTTTCCTCACAGTCTGCTTCCAACCTGTTAATCATTTTCCTTGCTCTCTCCACATTGCCAGTAGAAGGGGAAAACACCCTTTAAATAAAAGTTAATGACACATTGCCTTCTGTTTAGGAGTTTGTACGTATTTCTACATAAAGTGAAACCACATCCTCTCACACCAATGTTTTTAAAAAAAAATCAAAAGAAAGGGAACGAGGGGGAAGAGAAGGAGGGAGGGAAAAGGAAGGAAGAATGGAGGAAAAAAAGTCAGGAAGGAGTAGAAAGAGATGACAGGAAGTGAAGTAAGTACGTAAGAAAGAAAAGGAAAGTGTGGGCGTGTTTGGGTGCTTAGGACAAAGGAGACTTAAAAAAAATAAAGCTTTTATTGTCTAACTGTAGTTCAGGCTGGCCTCAAGCTGGAGATCCTCCTGCCTCAGTCTCAGGAGAACTGGGATGGCAGATGTGCGTGTCACTACAGCTGGTAGCTTTTGATCCTAATTGCTTGAACATGTGGACATAGTCAGTTGATGGTAATTACTTTAAAGACTGGACCAAGGAAAATGTTAATATCATTGTTTAAGCAAAAATATTCCCCCTCTGTCTGGTGAATGACTCTGGGTCCACTCAAGAGCAAGGCACAGCATTGAATTCCCGTGACTGTCTATATAGGTACAATTTTTGCTTTAACAGATCTGACCCCAGAAAGAGCAAAGGTCATCCATTTTGCTGAATATCTAATAAGCAGAAGGTAGCAGGATTTCATAGAAAAGACAAGGCCACCCACTCTTTAAGCCAAGCATCAATTCAGCCCGGGGCTCACGTGATTACTTATATCTCTCATTTGGGCTTGTTAAGTAATTACTACGTAAATTATTAGGATAATGTAATATGCATGACTTTAAGGAATGACAAATTGTAGCTAACTTTCTTAATTTGTTGCCATAGTGACATTTCTAGAAATTCTAAATTGCTCCTCTCCTACATATAAATTACTGCCACCCTGCTCTGTGTTTAGATTTGATTGGTGAGACTGTAATTGCACCATAGTGAAATGACTCCATTTCGAGTACTGAGAGATTTGTTTTGGATTCTTCTATATTCAATGAATGTCAAAGGCCTGGATCAGAGGAGAATATACAGAACTTGAAAGACAATTCAGAGCTGTGGGCTTGGCTCAGCAATAGAGCCCCTGCTGAATCAGGAATCCCCTAATAAGGACAAAGGAATGTGGCTCATCAGTAGAGTGCCCATATAGAATCCCTTTGTGAGGGGCTGGAGGTGTGGCTCAGTGGTAGAGCCCCTGCCTAGAATCCCCCAGTGAGGGGCTG
>LOEQ01003707.1:275031-286178 GCA_001685075.1 Bramus lutescens | reverse complement strand
ATTTTTTGCTTCTTTGTCAAAAATCAGGTGTTCGTAGGTGTGTGGATTGGTATCCGGGTCTTCAATTCGATTCAATTGGTCCTTCTGTTTTTATGCCAATACCAGGCTGTTTTCATTACTGTAGCTCTGTAGTAGAGTTTTAAATTAGGGATTGTGTTGACTCCAGAAGATCCTTTATTGTTCAGGATTGTTTTGGCTATCCTGTTTTTTTTTTCATATGAAGTTGAGTACCATTCTTTCAAGGTCTGTGAAGAATTTTGCTGGGCATTGCATTGAACCCATAGATTGCTTTTGGTGAGATTGCCAGTTTTACTATGTTAATTCTACCTACCCAAGAGCATGGGAAATCTTTCCATCTTCTGGTGCCTTCTTCAATTTCCAAGATATTTTGTGTTATTTGTGGCTATTGTAAAGAGTGATGTTTCTCTGATTTCTTTCTCAGTCTGTTTATCATCTGTATAAAGGAAGGATACTGATTTTTTTTTAGTTAATCTTATACCCCCCTACATTACTGAAGGTTTTTATGAGTTGTAGAAGTTCCTTGGTAGAATTTTTGGGGTCACTTATGTAAACTATCATACCATCAGCAAATAGTGAGAGTTTGACTTCTTCATTTCTGATTTGTATCCCCATTGATCTCCTATTGGTGTCTTATTGCTCTAGCTAAAATCTCAAGTAGTATATTGACTATATATGGAGAGAGTGGACAACATTGTCTTGTTCCTGATTTCAGTGAGATCACTTTGAATTTCTCTCCATATAGTTTGATGTTGGCTGTTGGCATGCTGTATATTGCCTTTATTATATTTAAGTATGGTCTTTATATCTTTGCTCTCTCCAAGACCTTTATCATGAAAGGATGTTGTATTTTGTCGAAGGCTTTCAGCATCTATTGAGATGATCATGTGTTTTTTTTTTCAATTTGTTTATATAGTGGATTACATTGACAGATTTTTATATGTTGAACCATCCCTGCATCTCTAAGGTGAAGCCTACTTAGTCATGGTGGGTGATTTTTCTGATGTGTTCTTGCATTTGGTTTGTCAGTATTTTATTGAGTATTTTTGCATCAATGTTCATGAGTGAGATTGGTTTGTAATTCTCTTTCTTAGTAATGTCTTTGTGTTGTTTGGGTATTAGGGTAATTGTAGCCTTGTAAAAAGAGTTTGGCAATGTTCCTTCTGTTTTTATTGTGTGGAACAATTTGAGCAGTATTGGTATTAGTTCTTCTTTGAAATTCTTGTAGAATTTTGTGCTGAAACCATCTGTCCTGGGCTTTTTTTGATTGGGAGACTTTTGATGACTCTATTTTTTATAGTACTTATAGGTCTATTTAATTTGCTTACCTGGTCTTTATTTAATTTTAGTAAGTGATATTTATCCAGGAAATTGTCCATTTCCTTTAAGTTTTGCAATTTTATGGAGTACAGATTTTTGAAGTATGACTTGATGATTCTCTGGATTTCTTTCATGTCTGTTGTCATATTCCCTTTTTCATTTTTGACTTTATCAATTTGTATATTTTTCTCTCTGCCTTTTGGGTAGTTTGGATAAAGGAATGTCTATTTTGCTGATTTTCTTGAAGAACCAACTCTTTGTCTCATTGGTTTTTGTTTGTTTGTTTCTATTTTGTTGATTACAGCTCTCAATTTGACTATTTCCTGCCATCTACTTCTCCTGGGTCAGTTTGTTTCCTTTTTTTTTCTAGAGTTTTCAGGTGTTCTGTTAACTCATTAGTGTGAGATTTTTCCAGCTTCTTTATGCAGTCATTTAGTGCTATGAACTTTCCTCTTAACATTGCTTTCATTATGCCCCATAAATTTGGGTATGTTGTGTGGTCATTTTCACTGAGTTTTAGGAAGTTTTTAATTTCTTCCTTTATTTCTTCTTTGACCCATTGGTGATTCAGGTGAGCATTGTTTAATTTCCATGTGTTTGTGGGCATTCTGAAATTAGTGTTGCTGTTGAATTCTAATTTTAAGCCTTGGTGACCTGACAAGATGTATGGGGTTATTCCATTTTTTGTATCTTTTGAGGTTTGCTTTATTACCTAGTATGTTGTCAATTTTTGAGAAGGTTCCATGAGGTATGGAGAATAAGGTATAATCTTTTATGTTTGGATGGAATGTTCTATAGATGTCTGCTAAGTCCATTTGAGTCATAACATCTGTTAATTCCCTTATTTCTCTGTCAAGTTTCTGTCTCGCAGACATGTCCAGTGGTGAGAGACGGGTGTTCAAGTCTCCCATTAGTGTGTGGGGTTTAATGTGTGATTTATTAACCTTTAGTAGTGTTTCTTTTACATATTAGGGTGCCCATGTATTTGGGTCCTATATGTTCAAGATTGAGATTTTTCTCTTGATGGATTTTTTTTCCCTGTGACAAATATGAAATGTCTCTTTTGATTGATTTTAGTTTGAAGTCTATTTTGTTAGATATTAGGATAGCTATACCAGCTTGTTTTTTAGATCCATTTGACTGGAATTTTTTTCTCAGCCCTTTACCCTGAAGTGATGCCTGTCTTTGAGTTTGAGCCGCAGAAGGATGGATTCTGTTTTCGTGTCCCATGTGTAGATGTGTCTTTTTATAGGTGAGCTGAGTTCATTTATATTAAGGGATAGTGCTGACCAGTTTTTGCTAGTTCCTGTTATTTTAGTTCTCATTGTTGGTGGAGTTATTGTGTGTGTTTTTTCCTTTCTTTGGGATTTGTTGTTGTGAGATCATCTATTATCTGTGTTTTTGTGGATGTAACTAACTTCCTTGGGTTGGAGTTTTCCTTCTAGTACTTTGTGTATGGCTGGGTTTGTGGCTAGGTATTGATTAAATCTGGTTTTGTTATGTAAAACCTTGTTTCATCTGTCTATGGGTGATTGAAAGTTTTCTGGGTATAGTAGTCTGGGCTAGCATCTGTGGTCTCTTAATGTCTGCATAGTGCTTGGTTGGAATGTTCTATAGATGTCTGCTAAGTCCATTTGAGTCATAACATCTGTTAGTTCCCTCATTTCTCTGTCAAGTTCAAGGCCAGCCTGAACTTCTAGCTTTCACTGTTTCCATTGAGAAGTCAGGTGTGATTCTGATAGGTCTGCCTTTATATGTTACTTGGCCTTTTTCTTTGCATCTCTTAATATTCTTCCTTTATTCTAGATATTTTGTGTTTTGATTATTATGTGGTGAGGGAACTTTTTTTTGATTCAGTCTATTTATTGCTCTGTATGCTCCTTGTAACTTCATAGGCATATCTTTCTTTAGGTTGGGAAAGTTTTCTTCTACGATTTTGTTGAATATATTTTCTGTACTTTTGAGTTGGACTTCTCTTTCTATCCCTATTATTCTTAGGTTTGGTCTTTCCATGGTGTCCCATACTTCCTGGATATTTTGTGCTAAGCTTTTGTTAGATTTAATGTTTTGTTTGAGCGATAATTCTATCTCCCCTATTTTATCTTGTCACGAACTCTAAGAGAGAAGGTAGAGAACGTAAGACGACAAATACGTTGCATTTGTGGTTCCCGATCATTTTATCATATTTTCCATTTCCAGAATTCCCTTGATTTGGTTTTCTTTATTGTCTCTATTTCAGTATTCAAGTCTTGAATTATTTTTTTCCATCTGTTTGATTGGCTTTTGTTTGTTTTTTTATAAGGGTTTTGATGATTTCTTTCAATTTTTTTGTTTGTCTTTTCCTCCATTTTTTGAGAGAATTTTTCATTTCCTCTTTAAGGGTCTCAAACATTCTCCCAAAGTTATTTTTTACGTCATTTTCTTCTGATTCATCTATATTGGGTTGTTCAAGTCTTTGTGTTGTAAAGACACTATTTTTTGTTGATGTTATGTTGCTCTTTGTGGTGTTGAGTGTGTTCTTATCTCGTCTACCTGTCTTTTTCTCTGATTGGTGTTATTAACGCTGTGTCTCTGGTGATCAATTTTCCCATTGCTAATGGATCCAAAGTTCAGATGGCTGCTCCTCGTGGTGTAATCAGGACCATGGTCCTAGTAACCCATGAGGTCATTTAGTGTTCCTGGAGGTTGCTTGGTGCTCTCGGGGGTTGTTATCCAATCCTGGAGGTCATTTTGGCCTGATCCCAGGGAGATCACTGCTTCTGCTGAGGTTGCTGGCTCAGACCTGGTTTCACAGATGTTGCTGGCTCCAGCCTCCGCTTGTAGCATTTGCTGGCCTGGGACTGCTCCCGTGGAGGTCCCTGGCTTGGACCTGCCCCACAGAGGTCTCTGGCCTGCTCCCTTGGTGATCACTTGTTCCTTCGCACCTGCTTCTGCAGAGGTCTCTTGCTTGGCCCCGTTCAGCTAATTCAGCAGCATTAAATGCATTCACTATGTTGTATAAAACACTGTCTCCTATATTCTATACCTATAAAACAAGGACTCATGCTTTGCCTCCTCAAAATCCCAGCTAGTGTCCATTTTTTTCTACAGGTACCTCATAAATGTGGAAATGCATAATATTCACTGAGAATATTGTTATTTTCATTTTGTGTTCAGTGTAAACACTGTGAATGTGTTTTCATGTATGTGGATATCATATGTGTATGCATGTGTTATGAGACCAGAGGTTGTTTTCTGGTGTTCTCCATCATCTTCCACCTTATATACTGAGGGAGGGCCTCTCACGTGAACCTAGAGCTTAGCAATTTGAATCAGCAGGCTGAGTCAACTTCTCAGAATCTGCTGACTCCATCTCCTGAGCCTGCCATTATAATCCTACTGTTGTGCCCACCCAGCACTCACATGGAAACTGGGATCCAAAATCCTCATGCTGTTATGATAAGTACTTTACCCACTGAGCAATCTCCCCAGACCCGTGTATTATTTTAAAGGTCCATGAAAGTCTAGCATGTATCATTTTATCATTTTTGTTGTTATTGTTGATACAGGGTCTCACTGTGTATCCCTGGCTGTCCTGGAACTCACTATGTAGAACAGGCTGGCCTTGAACTTAGAACCTGCCTCTGTCTCCCAAGTGCTGGGGTTAAGGTTATGCACAATTTTATTCTTTGTATGTCTGAATAATATTTTATTGTATGGACATACCAATTTTGCCTACGCATTTGTTTGTTGGTAGACACTGGGTCATGTCCCATCTTTTAGCCACTGTGTGTAATGTTGCTGTGAATATTAGTATACAAGTACCCATTCAACTGCCGGATTTGAAATAAGTTTCAAAGAGTAGACTGCTGAGTCATGCAGTATTTTTATAGTTATCCATTGGAGAAACCATCCAATCTCTTAATATAATGGCTATATCATCTGACCTTTGTACCATCAATGCACAAAGGTTGCAGCTTAACCAAGTCTTCATTGATGTGTTATTTTCTGTGACTTTTATTATACCCATTATGGTGGATAGATAGTTGTATCTCATCATGCTTTTGATCTGTATTTCTTTAAAAACTAATGATGCCAAGCATATTTTTTAATGTACACACCAGCCATATGTAGTGTGNAGAGAGAGAGAGAGAGAGAGAGAGAGAGAGAGAGAGAGAGAAAGAGAGTGTGTTCAAGTACTTTATTCAGTTTGGAATTGGCTTGTTCTCTGGTTTGCAGTTTGCTTTCTGTTGCTGTGATAAAACACTGACACAGAGAAAATTGGGGAGGAAAAGGTTCATTTTGGCTTAAACACACAGTCTTTCATCCAGGGCAGTCAGGGCAGGAGCTCCAGCAGGAACCTGGAGGCAGAAAGTAGAGCAGAGACCTTCGTTCTCTATCGTGTGCTCAGCTTGCTTTCCCATACAACCCAGGACCGTTTGTCGAGATGCAGTACCACCCACAGTGGGCTAGATTTTCAATGTAATCATTTAATAACTTAAATCATTAATAATAAATGCCACACAGACTTGCCCACCGGCCAGTCTAATGGAAAAATTTTCTCAATTGGGATCCCTTCTTCCCAAGTGACTTAAGTTTATATCAAGTTGACCATAGCTGACCAGTACAAGCACCCAACTGTCTTTTATGTTGCCAAATATATGTGCAATTGTCTCACTCTTTACTCGTCTTTTTTTTCTGTTTTGAAAAATGTGGGATCTTTTAAAAACACAAAATATTTTGTGGATCATTTTTACTGCTGTGGACTACTATTGTAAAGAAAGTCATAAATATGTTACTAGCATTGAATTCTATCAACTGTATTCCCTTGGAATTCTTTTAAGTTTTTATTTACCATAAATCTTTACATGTTTTTGTCTGAGTATTCCTATTATTATAAAAGATTGATGTATTTTATTTTCTGATATTATATATATATACACACACAACATTCACATGTACTTTGATAATATTTACCTCCACTTCTCTCCCTAACCTCTCCCAGATACTCTGCCAACCTCCTTACCCTCCATTTCAAAGAGTCCAATTTGTACGCCCAAATACTCACCCACTTGACTGGAGCAGGTTAATATAAGAGGAGGTTCACCCTCAGAGAAAATTGATATCTTTTCCCCAGAAGCTATTAACTGTAAAAAACTACATTATGAGGGGCATGTCAGGGAGGCGAGTGCCCACATCTTTGCAGGTCTTGTGCAGACAACCACAGTGCTGTGCATTCATGAGGACAATGGTCCTTGCAAGTCCATGAGATAGTGTTTTGCTCCAGTGCTACTTGATCTCTGGCTCTTATAATCTCTCTGCCCCCTTCTATGATGATTCTTGGACCTCCAGGATGAGGGTGTGGTACAGGTGCCCATTTCCCAGATTAGTTTTGGGGAAAAAAAAGGTCTCTCACTGAGCCTGAAGTTTGCCAGTTTAGACAGGCTAGCTGATCAGTAAGTCCCAGGAATTCTTCTGTGTCTGCCTGCCCAGGACTAGGATTACAATAGTGTGCTGCTATGTCAAACTTTTTACACCAGTACTAGCAGGCACTTTAACAAATGAGTTATAACCCCTATCTTTTTGTTCTTTCCTTTTTTTAATGTTGACTAAGTGTGAGTATGAGTAAAGGCATGAGTAGAAGGATTCTTGGGATTGAGACATAAATAGTGGTCATGGCAGCTGTACTCCATCACCTCTTCGTGCAGGCCAACTTGGAGGCTAGGGGAAAAAACAGATAAGACAATGGTACTGGGACAGAGAGAAGACTAGCATCTTGGAAATCTAGGAGAAGACACCTAAACCCAGCTGGAGCAGTTGTCAGGGCCAAGACAGGTCAGCAGGGTTAGAAGGACTCTGAGTTACATAAAGCCGCCAGTGATCCCCACTTTCAAAAGAGCAGAAGACCTTCCCATTTCTCTACAGTATTACAAGTGATGAAGGACAAGATGCTTCACCATGATTGTCACTTGAGGCAGAGGAATGGGTTCAAGACATACACGTCAGCCCAGTCTTGTTCAGGCTTTCTCGCCGTGATTAACATTTGATAGGACTTGTCCCTAAGTTTCCCCATGCATTAAGAGTAGGCAGGTGTTCTGGTTAGTTTTTGTCAACTTGAGGCAAAGGAGAGCCACTTGGGAAAAGAGAACCTCAGCTGAAAAAAATACCTCTATCAGACTGGCCCATGGACGTGTCTGTAGGGCAATCAATTGACCCTAGAGGACAGATTCAGTCCAATGAGCATGGTACCAGCTCCAGGAAGGTGGTCTTCTCTTATATAAGAAAGCAAGAATGTAGAGCAAGCCAATAAGAAGAATTCCTCTGTGGTCTCTGTCTCACCTACGGCCTCCGCTTTCTTTCTTTAGCTGCTACCTTGGCTTCCATCAATGATAATAGTCTTTAATCTCTAAGATGAATTAAATCTTTTCCTCTTCAAATACTTTGTGGTCATGATGTTTATCATGGCAGCAGGAAGCAATCTTATAGAGTGCTCATATCTGCTTCCCCATTTGGATTACAACTTGGGTGTTTGAAACCTAGGCTATGAAGGAAAGTAGCGGCACTCAAACACTGAGTTGGAATGAGAGGAAAAGCCTTTAAGGAGGCTCAGGACACAGTGGTTCCCACCCTGAGAAGCCACCCTTTGAGAGCCACTGCCCTAAGGTCTCCTTGATGTCTGCAAAAACTTCTATTAAGACTATACCTATGCCAAAGAAACACACATCCTAAAAGCTGCCAGGTCCTGTCAGAAGTACACCATTGCCGAACTTGCAGAGGATCTCAGAGCTTGCCTTGGCTGGAAGAAAAGCTCCCTGCGAACCGAAGCCGTTCAGGAAGCCGAGGGCCTTGAATGCCGCAATGCAGAATGGCATAATTTAAGGATTGGCAGGTAGGTACACAATGCCACTCAAGAGTTGGTGACACACTAAATTCCCTAAGTGCCCAGCTGGGAAGGGCCTTCTTAAGGAGTCTTATTTTTGTCTTAGAACTTGAGAACGGCAGAGCCAATTAAACACCTACTCCAGTGTTCCCAGCTAATCCATTTTGTTTCCATTCAACCATTATTATTATTAAAGATAATTGTAGGTCGAGGAGCTGAGTCCAAAAATGTCCCCTGACACCCTCACACCTCTTTTAGAGCAAACACAGGCATACATTGTGACAAGGACAGAACCTTGCTGAGTTCTGGGTCTTTGGGGAAAAAATTGGCTACATGGAATATGTTCACTTATGAGTTGGCAAATTACAATTACTGACCCATGGGGAGGCTAGAGGAATTCTTTTCCAGCACTGGTTACAAAGGAACACTGAATCGGATAAACACACCAATTCTGTGCCTGTATTAAACTCTTATTTTTGAAGGGTAAAGGGCAGGGTGGGTGGTGAAAAAACTGAACTTCCTGCAAGCTCATGTTTGAGGGGAGTTTAAGACTTCACGCCTTCACTCTCAAACCTGGAAAAGTAAGAATCCTTCGTTTGCTGTGGAATCACTGCCAGATGACTGGGGTGTGTTTTGAAAGAGTAAGCCGGAAAGTAGAAGCTGAGAAACGACATCATTTCAGAATGTGTGCACAGCGTTCATTCTGCAAACCAATCAACAGGACCAGAAGAGGCCCAAGTGTAAGACAGCTTTGGGACAGGGGAAGATGCTGCCCAGCCAGATCCTAGAGGGGTGGAGAGCCATCTGCGGGATTGAATTGGGCTTAGCACTAACTGCCTCTTGTGTGACACAGTGCCTGTTTTCTCTTTTGGCAACATCCTGTCTCTTGTTCACGTCATCTCCAGGAATACCTGCTGGCTTGCCGAGACCCATAGAAGGAAGATAAAGTGAAGTAAATGTTCTTCTTCCCTCCTCTGACTGCCGAGGCTCTGTGCAGACAATGCAGGGAAACTACAAAGCCTGGAGGGAGTTCAACTGTGCAAATGTGCAGCTTTTCACCTCTTGCTCCTTCTTATTGCCTTTTATCACTATCATGCAGATACGCACACATATGCACATACACGTGTGTGTGTGCTGTGCTTCCACACCAGGTGCTGTGCAAAGTTATTTTGGAACGTGGCAAAATTAGATAGTCGGGGGAAACATGAGCTCGACGAAGACAATTTTGTGGTGAGACAAAATTTCGTGTTTGAACTAAGCATCTGCAGTTTGGAAGGTCAAAGTCACTCCTGTGTAAGCTTTTATGATTAGAGCAATAGGCAAACTCTTTAGAGTTATTTGCACAATGAGGAAGCAGTCTTCAGAATGAGGACTATGGCATTCTGGTGACTGCTGATATATTCTGTCACAATTCTGCTGCTCCAAGTACCACAACAAAAGTGGTACTTGGATATGTCCTCCCCAGGCTCTCCTAATATGTTTGTGTGTATGTGTGTGTGTGTTGTATGTGTGTACGTGAGTAAATACATTACATATATATTTTTAATGTCTGTGTCCTCTCTATATACACATATTATATGAACATATTATATATCTCCCAAAGTCTCTCCAAATATGTATGTGTGTATGTGAATGCATATATCACATATATATAGATAGATAGATAGATTACTGTCTTCCCTATATATACACACATATATTATATGACCATATTACACACACACACGGTTTTGGTTTTCACTGTCACTTGGTTTCACTGTCACTTAGAGACATTTATACTTCAGTGGCAGAGACCTTGGCAAAGAGAAGTGATTATCCCACTCACCTGTCTATTTCTATTCTTGAGTCTTGGGCATCTTAGCTACATTTACCTTCTGCGATCTCCCCCTCCTCCCACACCCCCAGGTTCCTTGGAGGTTGGTGTCCTGCTCTGTGAACTGCTCTGGTTCAGCTTCTCTTTAACTGTTTTCCAACAGACTCAGTCATCCTCCAGCAGTTAAATTGCTGAACCAGACCCTTTGTTAAGGTCTGATCTTTACAACACTATTGTCTCAGTAGCTCATCACAACTTTGTCTCTACTATGGCAGAGACTAAAAATTCAAACTGGTTTCCTCAGTAAGTAAGGATATTTGCAGGGAAATAAAATAATCTGTGGAAAAAGTAGCATGTTTACAAATTGCATGGTATATTAATTTTGGAATTTTCCAAACCTCCAAGTTACTACATGGACATTTGCTTAGTGTGATCCAGGATATTGGTTAAGCTTCTTCATGCCTCATTATTGTAAAACATATGCTGCATTATTATAAAATGTAAGAAGCAGCAGCCCCTGCCTCCCAGAGTTGGTGAGAACACAGAATAAGATGTGTTCAATGACAAGCAGGTAATAAATAATTACTGAAAAAGATGTTAGATTTATTCCTCCAAAGGTTTGTCTTCAATGACTCTCCTTATATACATTTTCCTTTATATGGAAGCAGTGTTCCTGATTTCTATGATTCCTTACCATGTAAAATGAGCCTGCCTGCCTATATAAAGATAAGTTCAGGATATGCAAAGCCTGACCATTTCCCAATTACCACATTCAACTTAGTAAGAAGTACCCACCACAAGAAACAACTAAAAATATGATTTTAAAGTGTCTCTTTTTAACTTCAAGAACAGCAATATGCACAGAACTTGTCATATACATCTTATACTAACAGAAATTCCTTAACACCAAAAGTTCCTTTTGTGCTGTCTATATATTACCACCTGGAGAGATGCTTGGAGGTCCAGAGACTTCTTTCTGTATGCAACTTGCTTGCCTCAAGTGGA
Source organism: Bramus lutescens (assembly GCA_001685075.1). Taxonomy (NCBI): domain Eukaryota; kingdom Metazoa; phylum Chordata; class Mammalia; order Rodentia; family Cricetidae; genus Bramus; species Bramus lutescens. Next base: position 275,163 of record LOEQ01003707.1, on the reverse strand, counting down.
GAGAGAAGCAGGTAGCTAATCTTCAGACCTTCTTTCTCCCTCCCACCTTTCCTCCTAAGTCAATCCCCCAGTTTCATCCTCAGCTCTGCATCAGACCACCGGCCTCACCACGCCTTCCTCTCTGTCCCCATT
>LOEQ01003707.1:234663-246554 GCA_001685075.1 Bramus lutescens | reverse complement strand
TCTCTCTCTCTCTCTCACACACACACACACACATACACACTATTAATTCTGCTTCTAGTCATGTGCATGTGTTTTACCCTGGTATTTTTATAAACCATCAGCAGATATGTCCCCAGTTCTTATTGAGAATTGAGTGTCCACATCGCTTATATTTCCTTGCATAGTTTGGCATGAAATAGAAAACTCATATAAATGGTAGGGATGGCGAATTGATTTATCTCTTCACTTAAACTGTATGCTCAGTGAGGGCAAATAGCTTCTCTTTCTCCTAGATCTCTACACGGTTCTCCTTTCCAAAGGCAGTATTAATTCTATCATGACAATTTTCAAGGTATAAACAGTATTTGATAATGGATAATTGCTTTCTTCTTTCAAATCCTCAAACTTAGATGAAATCTTAGGAAAGGTTGAGCTTGACATCTCTGTAAGATTGGCTCTTCAATGTTTATGAAAAAAGGAAAATGAAGAGAATATAGCAAACTGGAGTAGCTTTGAACCAATGACAAGAACACAGATATCTACTTTCCCCAAGATCTCTCAGAGGCTGCCATTCATTAATTCCTTTCATTGGAAGTATCTGTTTAACTTCACATATTTGCTGCATTCATCTTTCTAGAGATTTGGTTTCATAACAATTCTATCTTATACATGGCCTACAATGGCCTCCCTGGTCCTGAATCTCCCTGATGACTTTCCACAGTTTCTGTTCCCTATATGAAACTTCTGATGACACAAGTCTATTCGTTTATGTGTGTTTTATTTTCAAATTGGGCTATCCATATCACACAGGTCCCTGACAAGAGTTTATAGGAACCAGTGCTGGGCCCATCCCTGATCACATAACATACATCCAAGAGGGTGGGTCACATAATTCACTGATCATTGAGCAAAGATGTGGGACAGGTTCTTTTGAAGCTTCTTTTGCTGTGGTAATGGCAAACAATGGCTAAAATAATGATGAGTCTAAGATAGTATGTCTATCTGACCATAGGTCAGGAATATCTTCTGTATCACAACCACTCAAGGCCAACAGACTAACCCAGAATTATTTTGTGAGAATATTGTATAGCATACCACTCAGTCTCTAATTAAGCCTCCTTTGGTTATCTCTTTCTGTATTCCAGAACTAACAAGGCTAGAAACTACATTTTCCAGTCTCCCCTGTTGCTAAGTTCTTGACATAAAATATATTCCTGCAATCAGATGCATTAATCATATTTTTGGAGGTAGAAGCAAAATGTAGAACAATTCTTTACCCTTTTAATTATTTCCTGAAGGCAATGAGAATCCATGTCCCATTTTCCACATGTCTTAGTTAGGGTTTCTATTGCTGCCATGAAACACTAAAGCAACTTGGGGAGGAAAGGGTTTATTGGGCTTACACTTCCACACTGTAGTTTAGCACTGAAGGAAGTCAGGACAAGAACTCAAACAAGGCAAGAACCTGGAGGCAGGAGCTGATGCTGAGGCCATGGAAGGGTGTTGCTTATTGTCTTGCTCATTATGGCTTACCCAGCCTACTTTTTAAAAAAAAAATAGAACTCAGGAGCTGGTGCCCAGAGTTGTGTCTCCCCACAATGATCTGGGCCTATTCTCATCAATCACTAATTAAGAAAATGCCCTACAGCTGGATCTTGTTGAGGTTTTCCTTTTGTGATAACTCTAGCTTGTGTCAAGCTGATATAAAACTAGCCAGCTCACCAGACTTCTTCTCTTTGGAGGCTAAGAGGCAAACAGGGTAGGAGCAATGGGAATACTAGCTTCCTGAATCCAGAACCACAGAAACATAGTATGGTCTTGGATTTGGTAGTCAAATTGGTGACTTTAGAAACTGCAGTTCTCCAGATGGGTCATTTCAATTATATTCTAGAGGTCATATGTCAAGGTCCAGCATAGGGTCCACTCAATTATCCTTTTAAATAATTTTAAGTATAATTTCAAGGAGACTTCAATAGTGTTTGTTTCTTACCCCAAACAGTGAGGGATATATCAGCATACAGAATAGTTAGTAGAAGAAACACAAGCCCAAAGTACACTCATCAACCAAGCCTCATGCATAAAATTCGGATACAAGTTTGTAACTAGAAGATGCTGATATATCATCCCCCACCCTTATTTAACTGCAAAATGTAAGCAGTTTCATTAATCACCTAAGGGACTTTGTCAAAAAAGCATGCTGCAGCAAATTTCAAAGTTCTAAAGCAGTTGATTTTAGATTCAACTCAGCAAGCAGTGATTGAGTGCCTCCTCTTTGCCAGGAATTACACTAAGGCGGGATGATGCAGAGATAAGTAAAAATTGGTGTCTGTTCCCTGACAGCGTTCTGCCTTTGCATTTCACAGAATAACTTTAATATAAGGCAATTCATGATAAATATCTAAAAAGAGTTCCAGACAAAAGCGCAATGGAGAACAGAGGATAAAGAAAGAGATAAAATTCTGCCTGGGGTGGGACAGAGAATGAGTCCTAGAGGGGGTGTCAACTAAGACGGGTCTTCAAAGATGAATAGGGTTTGGTAGGGATAAAAAATACAGTCCTTCTAGGAAACCTGCTAAACCCAGCTACCACCTTTAAAAAAGTATTCAATGTGAAGGTGCTTTTCATTATACATTCTTTTCCCACCTTTTCTTTTTGACTCAGAGTGTATGTGAACTGAACCTACATCTCAGAGCAAAGAGGGAGTGGAACTATCACGGAGAGGAGCTGCACTAGGAAATGTGTATTGAGTGGGCTCTGGCAATCCACTATGGGGAGGCAACTATTAGAGCTAAGCACTCGCTGAAATTACTTTCTATCAGTGAGACAAGATGTAATCAAATTAAAGAATATAGGCCTTGGGCAAAATAATAGAGGATGAACCCATGTGTGAAAATTATTTTCTAGGGGCCTCACAAGAAATCAGAAGGAAGTTGAAGAGGAGGAGGAGGAGGAAGAGGAGGAGGAGGAGGACACAGTTGAAAGAGCATGGCTCAAAGGCCCAGGGAACTCAAAGGCTGCTCTCTTCTCTGACATTCATGGAGGCTGTGATCTCAGAGCCACATTTTTTTGCTAACACTTAATGATTTATTTATTTGCATTTGGATGACAAAATGGAGATAAACTGCGGCCAGCAAACCCAGGGCTAGATTCCAGTTCCGAAGAAGTGAGAAATGAAATAGGCCCTGAGGTGAAATTCCGGCAGTCCCAATGCTCACCATTGCTACCTTTGCTAAAACAACTGGAACCAAGCAAGTCATACTATGAAATCTTCACTGAAACCCCAGCCCAGAGAAACCAGGATGCAGATTCCTCCCAGTTCAAACCTTTTTGTCTGGATAGCCATGTCAAACTCTCCACAGTACCGTATCTTCAGTTAGTAAATGGCCACTGAAAACATGGGCCTGAGAGATGGCATTGCAGGTGGGTAAGGAGAGCCCAGGAGGACTCAATGACCTCTCTNTGGCTGGCAAGTGTCAAGGCTGCTTCTAAAACCCAAAGTCAAAGTTCTCACTTACTTACTATCCTAAACAAGACTGAGAAGGCCAGCCTTCTGAATCTCTGTAACTGCATTCCCATTTTAAAATAATGTGGCTCATGAGTTTTAGATTTGAATGTTATTGATTTATCAAAATAGCCATAATTTAGTAGCCTAAAACAGTTGCTAATTATAACTCCCTTGGGGCCTAACCCTAAATGGTACCTTCACTGAAGCCTTGTAAACCTCTGAGTGGAAAACTTGGCTAAAATAGCTTCAGATTGGGAACAAGAGCACTTGGTTGTAAGCAGGATTCAATGTCCTGTGGCAGTGGAACTCACAGCAGTGTCCCCTTCAAGGCTCACAGAAAAGTTCCCTGTCATGAAGTTGTATCTAACTTTCCAATGTGGTGTGGGACAATTCTGTATTCTGTCAATTATGTTTTAAATAAACACTAATTGGCCCATAGCCAGGCAGGAAGTATAGGTGGGACAACTAGACAGGAAGTAGAGGCTGGGCAATGAGAACAGGAGTATTCTGGAAAAAAGGAAGCTTGCTCTTTCCGCAGTCCTGTCCAGACATTGAAGAAGCAAGATGTGACCTGCTCCGCTGAAAAAGGTACTGAGCCATGTGGCTAACATATACTAGAATAATGGGCTAATGTAAGTTATAAGAGTTAATAAGAAGCCTGAGCTAATGGGCCAATCAGTTTGTAAGTTATATAGACCTCTGTGTGATTTTCTTTGGGGCTTACCAGATGTGGGAACTGGGTAGAACAGAAACCCCAACAAGCAGGCCCTCATGTTACACCAATGGAAGTTTTCCATATTACTGTGAGAAATTTAACAATCACTAAAACAATGATTTTGTTTTGTTACCTTTTGGCACTTTAAGGCACCAAGTTACAGAAAGAAGTTCTGACAGAAATCCTACCTGCCTTGCAGGGTTGTTTAGAGGATTATGTTAGGACATACAAGTTAGTAAATATTTGTATTCTGTAGCACAAAGGGTTAACTAATCCCACAATAATCTATTATGTACTGGAACTGGAAGCAAAGAGCTTAAAGGTTCTAACTATAAAGAAATGCTGAAGAGAAGGAAGTGCTAATTACTCCATTTGGCTCATTCTGCAAGGCATACACGTGTTACAATATCACACCAGAATCCGTAATATGTCCAAACTGGATGTTTGGTTTAAAATACTGAATTTGATGAGATATATGGCTATGTAGTACAACACACAAAGTTGACTTTGAATGAATAGTAGCCATGGAAATGAAGAGAAGAGAGCCCCTCCTGGGAAGATCCTCCATACAAGTTTCCATCTCCCAGCAAGTTTCACTGGAAAACTGTGTAGGGGGAGTTCATGGGCCATTTGAAAATGAATAGGAAAAGCTCTAAAACTTTATGGAAAAACGATAACAGGTAAGGAGAAGATGATATGTCATTTCATTGAAGACAAAGCGTAAGACATGTCAGTTCATTCTACCACACTATTTGAAGGTTAAAAGGCATGTTTTTGTTCCTTAGTCACAAGTGTATACTCTTTAAAAGTGATCAAGGTAGATAATAAAGTCTCTTTTGCTTACATAATTAAAGTTATCATGTGTGTGTGTGTGTGTGTGTGTGTGTGTGCTGTGTTGAAAAGTGATGGGATAACCTTCAAAGCTTTGCTTATTCTTAAATATTCTGCATTTTATTATTTCATTTCTTATATGTTTCTTCTCTTGTATGGACATCATCACATCCCAGTCCTGCAGTAATTAACTTTCCCAAAGCAGGTGAGCACAAATCAGTGCAGGTGAATGTCTTAACTAACAAAAAGTGATCTTAGAAGAAGGTGTAACCAGGGTTTGTTTGAGTACATGTGTATGTATGATGTATTAAATTATTGTAACTATAAAAGAACCAAAACGAAACTATGGTGGAGGGTTAATCTATGAACAAACCCAGTAAGCATATCTCTATTACTTACATAAATGTTAACTAAGTAAAATACAATCTCAGAAGTTTCAAATATTTTTTGGTTGACTAAAGCCAAAACCTGATGAATCATTATTTAAAAGCAATTTTGTACAATACAATACATAGTTGGATTTTAGCATAGCACATTAGGTACTTATGGTATTTCAGCATGTCACATTAGGCACTGACAATTTTCTTTAGTCATAGCTTGTATTCCCTCTTGGAACACCCTGACTTCTACTATTCAGAGGCAATGACCTGACCCAAATACTCACAGCTTTTGTAAGTGGCCAAGTCTATTATATAGAAGTGCTACATGTTCTCTTAGCTTAACCTGGCATGCCTGATGACTAGATGAACTTCACACAAGCTCAGCCAGTCCTCAGACGGAGTATTGCACAGTACAAAGTAGTATGAGAGTTACTGATTCCATCAATCTACAGAAGTATTGGTTTTAATCACTCAGATAATATACTATTTATTCACTTTGGGGATCCAATTATTTCTTGTCATTTTAATTTTTAGTTAGTGTATATTAATTGTACACTCATTATATATCTATCATGAGGGCTGAGTTATTTGGCCATCAAAAAGTGTAGCTCACGTGGTGTGGGAAGTCCTTCAGTGTATCTGTTGCTTTTGTTGGTTAGTGAATAAAGAAAATTCTTTGGCCTGTGATAGGGCAGAATAGAGCTAGGCAGGAAAACTAAACTGAATGCTGGCCTGACCTTATGAAGAAAAATTGAGTAAAAGGGGTTGTTGATAAAATTACCTTAACATTACAGAGTTTCCATCAATCCTAGAAAAGCAACAATACACTATCCATAGGAAACTGAACATAGACTTTCACACAGAATCAAGTGAATGGCTCCCATGAAATCCCCATAAATATTCTTTTTGCATGATCAGTTTAAAGAAGATTTATCTTAAAATTAAAAATAAAATTCATTTAAATTAAAATTACTCTTAATTTAACCAAAGTGGAAAGATCGTGCATTTCAAAGGGAATTTGAGTTTACACAGTACATACAAAGGTTTTAGGTGCTCTCTAAGGTCATCTCCAAAATCTCCTACCTTTACAATTACATACATTCTCATCATCCTCACCAGAATAACTGGTCCTAGACTGGGAAGGCCTTGAGGGAAGATATGTTTACTTCATCTTTGGGCGTCTGCAATGCCACGTAGAGGGGACTCAAGACATATTTATAAAATAAAGGGTTCATTGGTCACCCAATCCCCTTAAAGTACATCCTGCTCCTGGAGTTTTCAAAAACTCCCCGCTAGTGGAAGATGGATGGCTTAAGAAAATAGAAGGACAGTTAGAGATCAAGTCACAGATGGCTTTGCATACCAGAGCTTGGATTCTGTTCTTGTGATAAAGGGAGAAGCTATTAGAGGGCTTAAAATTTCAATGATCAGATTTATGTCTTACAAAGCTCAGGCTGGTCACTCAGTTGAAATGGACTCTAGGAAGCATGGGAACGTTAGGAGGGTACTACAGCCAGACACAGGGAGCTACTCATAGCCTGGACTAAGGCGTGTTGAACCAAAAGGACAGGAAAACAGAAAGGAATGACAGTGGAAGTGGACAGAGGCCAGGCCCTATAGGGCTAGGCCATGTGAAAGACTTGGGATTTTATATGCAGCATAATATGAAGCCTGGAAGATTGAGAACAAGAAGCAATCATGAATTGCCCAGGCTAGCCAAATGGTTTCCTTCTGCCTGGCCTTCATGCTCACAGCTCAGGCCCAGTTTATGTTTTAACAAGGCTTTTAATAGGTTTTTACTTTTCATAGAAAATGGACTATAAGGAGGCAAGAGTAGATTTAAGTGAGAAATAGAGATTATGAAGTGAGAGTTACTAACTTGAAAAATGGTGCTAAAATACAACCCTCTCTTGTGATATATGGATATATTGCAAGGCATGTTTTCTCAATTGATTAGACATAGTATTTTATCAGTTTCAAAGATATGTTTAACTGTATCAAAAATTGCCTGACCATGAAAAATGAGTATGTTGCTATGAACTTGTATCCATCTGAGAAAGAAATTTCAGAAAACCGTGGTAAAATACTGTCACATAGAAATTTAGATTAAGAACTCTTTGCCCATCTTCTCAGCCCAATTTTATTGGATTATTTGTTTTCCTTCTTTATTTTTTTAATTTTTTTTTCTTTCAACCTCAGACTACTGAAATAATGGATCACTCCCAAAGAATTGAAATTTCCCCAAGAATTTCATGCTGAGACAAGAGAAAGGCTGAAGTCTGGTGCCAGAGGAAGAACTTGCCTTCCAGGAAGAGACTGCATGCACTTCTGACAGCTTGTCTCAGTTAGATTAACCTAAGCTTATTTCATGGCTTTTCTTTCATCTTTGCTACAAAATTATAATATCAGTATGAAAAAGGTTGCGAAAAGAACAGGAGTCTTTCCTCCCCTGGTTTGGTCAAATTATGAATAAGTGTATTTTTTAACCAATTTCCCTTTCCTAATTTTTTAAAGATATTGGAAAATCATGTTGTGAGTTTCTAAATCTATGTGACCAGCCAACAGTGGATTGGATGGAGCCTTATGTGACCAGCTAAGAGTGGACTGGATGAAGCCTACCTCAGAAAGAACAATCCACTTTACTAAGATTTCTGAAGTGAATATTCTCACACACACCTATGGGGAGGGAGGGATGGATGGAGGAAGGGAGGGAGGAAGGGAGGGATAGAGGGAGGGAGAGAGAGAGACCTAAGTAAATGTTTGGGCATCCTGTATTCCAGTCAAGTTGACACAAAAATCAATTCTCACAGGGGGATTTGCAGTCAGATCATCTCGTGCCTTTGGGTTGCTCAGCTAAGTAGAACCGAAGGTTCATAAAGCACAAAGCAAGCCTGGCTTCAAGCATCTCCAAATGGTGCTTTATTCAGTCCCCACAATAGCCATGTGAGGCAGGGTGGCATCATTATTTGCCCATTTTACAGATAGAGTCAGGATGGTATTAAATGATTTCCAAACAGTCCTCCAGTCAGTAGGTGAAAGACCTAGGACTCAAAGCCATGTTTGACTGACAACTAGTCCCAGTGATTTTCAGTAAAACTTCCTTCTTGTCTGCAAGTGTCTAGGATGAACTACATGGCTGCCATAGGAAAGGTATCATCTGTTCTCTGGCTTCTGGGGACATAGAACCTGGGTGTCATGGCTCTTCTAAATTTGTATGTTGAAACTGAATCCATAATGCATAATTAAGAGGTAAGGCCTTGCCTAAATAAGACCTGAACAAAGACAATACCATCAGACATGTAAACCTGGAAGGGGAAAATCTCATGAGCCCATGCCTCCTCAAAGAATTGTAGACAACTAAGGAATTAGCCCTCCCTTGGGGAGAAGGCCCAAACAAGCAATGATGAACAGATTCANTATAGGTATGCATGTATATATAACTATAACATTTAAAGAGGAAGAGAAGGAGAGGGCAGATATGGGAGAAGTTGAAAAACAAAAAGGGAATAATGGTAAATGATGCAATGTATTTTCATAAAAAAGAGGTGGAGTCTTTCAGAGGTAGTGGGTCTGAAATGGCATTCGCGTCTTCAGAAAAAAGGAATGTGATGGTGCTCTTTTGGCCTTCTTGTCACGTAGAAACCCAGAAGAAGGCTCATTTATGAAGGAGATAGTAAGTTCTTAACTGATAACGAGATTGACGGTACCTTTATATTAGGTTTTCAGCCTCTAAAACTATGTGCAATAAAATTTCCACTGAGGGAAACTGACCTAGTCGAAGGTGAACTGTGAAAGGCTCTGAGACCAAAAGAATGCCCAGAGCAGAAAAGCGTGCAGGGGAGGGAAAACCAAAATACCAGGAAGGGATTCTGCAGAGGAGCTAGAAGTGGCTCAAAAAGTTGGGTTACAGAGCCAGGAAAACAAGCTACCACACATATTAGCTGGGGGCTCACAGAAATAGGGCGAGAAAGGTTCTTAAGGCCAGTCTCTTGCTGGTGCGTTCCTACGGCATTGCTTGTAAGGTGCTTACTTACTCACCCGCGGCTTCCCAGAATCACCCCCATTTTGCTGACCAGCAGCTCTAAAAGGCAATTAGATCACCCTGCACTTTTTTCTAAGGGTAAACTGAGGCTCCGAGTGATTCAATGACTCAGACAAGGCCTCACAGTCAAGGAGTGCTAGATATGGAAAACAGGCCAGATCTGGCTATCTCCAGAGGCCAAGCTTTCCTGGGTAAAACTTCCTGATCCATGTTTGATAAATATGAAACACTGGGGAGTGGTCACCTGAAGGCCTCCAGGCCAAATGACCTCCATCTTGCCAACCCCGCGAAGCCAGGATCTGTTTCTGGGACTATCTGAGACCGACAATTAGGATCCTTCTGCCTCTTGCCAACTTTTCTCCAGGCAATTAAATTCTGTCTCCCAAGGGGGGAAAAATGATTTCTAATTCTAATTTATAGTCAAGTCGAACTTTCAGAAGACTCTATAGAGTTTGGTTCTAATTTTGCGTAAGTGGATAAGTATAACCTGCAGTAATACCCCAGAGATTTTATTCATTTATCTCCCATATTAACTCATTTATGGCCTGTGGGAAGTATAATTAAAAATGAAGTGGCACAAAAAATTAATTAAAAGAATTAAACAATGTTAGAGAGATTTTACTTTTCAAACCCACTGACAATGGAAGGAAGGAAATGGTAACAAGTTCCAAGAACGAACAGTGGGTACCAAACAGCTGGCGTTGGACTAGATGCATCACTAGTCTAGGGGTCTTAGACGATCAAGGAAGGTCTAAAAGAACAAGGCCAGATTCATTGAAAAGTCCTATTTATCCACTTTCTACTGATCCTTCCAGATGGCCTTGGGACACTCACCAGGCTGAATGTGCTCCACATGTCCCCATGTACCCTTTCCACCCCTCTGCATCTTCCTATATGTCTGAGATGCTAACCTATGCTAGGACTCCAACACCTGGGCTCCTTAATACTCGGTTTTCCAGTCAGAAAGAAGCTGGGATTTTGATTTTTCTGGCTTTCTCACAGACTGGGCCATCACTTACCAGTAACCGGATTCCTTTACCAAAAGCCACTCGACCTGCCATTAGTCACTCTTCCACAGTTACCCTTTGAGTGGGTCTCACAGCTACACCGACCCGTCCCTCATTCGGGTGATGGGTAGCAAATAGCTTCCTGCACTAATTAGTGCCAGGAATTTTATCATTCCCTTATAGATTCCATCTCCTTTACCGACCCAACAAATAGTTTTTTCTAAGTATTCCTTCTATGCACTCCCTTTCAATTGCTCCTTTCCTGTTGACGCCATGACAGACAGATACATAACCTCTGTGGGGCTCAACATCCCTGCTTAGGAAATATTTTGTTTTCCATCCTTCCTGGGGCATTCTGCAATTCAACTAGTATTTCTGGAACGCTTATGGATGTCAGGTGCCCAGAGTAGAAATAAGAAAGGCAATGGTATTTTATTGTTCTATTAATAAGAGGAGAGGAGGGACAGGGTGGCATTCTACTCTGATGTGTCTAGCAGGGAGGTTAGAGCTAAACCGAGGAGGCTGGACTGCCTCACCAGGGACTACCTGCCCTCCGAATGAAGGCTTCCTTCCCAAGGATCTTGGCTTCTGGCTTAGCAGGAACACTGTGGGATGTAGACTGTGGGAGCCAAGAAGGCTGTAAACAAGCTTCTCTTGTGGTAATTATGTGACAGTTATAACCATGTTTAAATGTAAAAACACCCAGAAAACTTGAACTTTAGCCCCAGCTGCTTACATGGAGAAATGTATCAAAAGACCTGAGTACACAGTCTGGCACATACTGAATACGCTGGTAATGATAACACTAGTGGCTGTGACAACAATAGCTACTACTTAAAAGGGGATTATAACACGAAAGGCACGGTTTGAAAGGCCTTTGCATATACTAATTAACTCACAACAAGCCTATGAAGTGAGCTTTACCATTACTGCTGTTTTCTAGTCGAGGAAAGGTAGACATGGAGGTTATGTATTTCCTATGGCTGTTACAACAAATTACCACTGTTTGGTTGGCTAAAAATGAGCAAAAAAGATTCTCTCACATTTCCGGACTTTAAAAGTTAAAAATCAGTACCACTAAATGGAAAATCTTTAAGCAAATCTCTTACTTGGTACTTCCAGGTTTAATGGTACCCAGAATTACTCAGCTTGAGGTCACACCCTTCATCCGGTGATCACTTCATGATGCTGTTGCCTTCTCCTCTACTGTCCATGTCTGGAACACTCAGAATAATTTCCCTACTTCCACATCCTTAATATAATCACATCTACAAAGTCTCTTTTTCACATGCAGTAACTTATAGGCTAGTAGACTATGGTCTATGGGAGCCCATATAAAAAAAGATGTAAAGGGCCAGGTGGTGGTGGCACACAGCCTTAATCCTAGCATGTGGGAGGCAGAGGCAGGCAGATCTCTGTGAGTTTGAGGCCA
>LOEQ01003707.1:221993-234645 GCA_001685075.1 Bramus lutescens | reverse complement strand
ATCTCTGTGAGTTTGAGGCCAGCCTGGTCTACAAGAGTGAGTTCCAGGACAGCCAGGGCTACACAGAGAAACTCTGTCTCGCAAAACAAAACAAAACAAACAAACCAAAAGATGTAAACTATGAATAGAACAGAGTTAAGATTTGTTCCTCCCACAAGGTGGCCTTCTAAAACAATTACATAAACTATGGTAAATATACTTAAAAACAAAAGCATTTAAAAATGCACTGTAAGAAAGACAGGGCCTAAAACCCATTCTTGGCTCTTTTCACATGAAACTTAAACTTAAGACATAACAGCAGCTGTATTCCGTCACCATACTTGTGTTTACCCTAGCAAACTATAAACGCCACCTCATGCTCTGCTCGCTTTGATAATAGGAATAAAAAGTTTTTTGTTTTCACTACTCTTGAGCACAAATGCCTGGAGTCCCCTGGTACCCTACACAAATCTTTGACATATCCTTTGATCCACAAAACTTTAGCCTCACTGGCCATTGAGCAGGTCAACAGTGGCGTAAATATTTCAGGGACCATTAATGAACCCACCATGAACATATTACATATCTCAATCATGACGACACAGAAACTATGTGCTTTACTTGCTGTGATGACCAAAATATCTACCAGCAAGAACTTAAGGGAAGAAAGGGACTTTGGTTCATCATGGCAAGAAGTCTATCAGTCTATGAGGAGAAAGTGAGGTAGACGCTTGTTTACATGATAGCAAAACAGGAAGCCAGCATAACTTTCAAAGGTCTGCCACTGGTAACCCATGTCTGCCAGTCAGACAAGACCTCCTACAACTACAGTCTTGAAAATAACACTCAAAACATAAGACTGTGGGGGGACATTTTAGATTCAAACCATAACCTATTATTAATTCTGCCTTACTACATGATCTGAGACAAATGACTTTATCTGTGACATAGTAGTGAGAAGAATATCCACCCTCTGGGTGCACACAAGAAAATTATTAAAATCACCAAGGAGACTGTCAACATTTCTGTCTTCCCACCTTTCTGTCTGCCCAAGCCCATAATAAACATTACGAACAAATGCGTGTAGGAACAAATACATTCATTAATGATAGTAGCACAATATGTTCTACTAACCTCAGTGTGAAAGGTCCTCCATATTTACTATTTTATTTGCACTTTCAATAGGCCTGTGAAACTGATAGCATTGGCTCCATTAACCCAATTTTTATCCAAGTGAAGCGGGCTCAGGAAGGTTAATAAGCATAACTTGAGCTGACAGTATTGCATGACAGGTGCTCTGTTAAGCCTAGTTAAAGTTTATACAGTGCTACAGCGAGCAGGTTTTGTGAGGTAAAGAAGAAAGCCAAATGGATCTTCTAAACTGGTTTCTTGGGGTTCACATCTGAAACTATGCAGGGATGACCAGAGGCTCTGGGTATTTTGTGTGAAAATGTCTAAAAAGCCCTAGGCTTGGGAAGGCCAAGCCATGTGCCTGCTTTTGGGTGGAGTCACTTTCTCTGTTTCCTGGCAGCTCCCAAATATCCACTCTGAGACTTAGTAATTGCAAATACTCAACCCATAGCTCAGGCTTGCTATTACCTAACCCTTATGTTTTAAATTAACCCATATTTCTCATCTACCCTCTGCCACGTGGTGACACCTTCATCTTGCTTCTCTCTTGGTCTCTTTCAGCAACTGTGACTCTACCCTTTTTCTTCCCAGCATCTTCTCTGCCCTGAAAATCCTGCCTGGTTATCAACCAATAAGCTTTTTCGATGTGGGATTTCCCTGTGTATGCTGTGATTACCATTAAGGAATAATGTTTTGGGCTTATAGCAGAACTATAGGGGAACAGAGCTAGGTGGGAAAAACTAAATGGAATGCTGGGAGGAAGGAGGCGGAATTGGAGAGAGAAGCCATGTAGCCCCACTGGAGCCAGACAGAACTTAGCTGGTAAGCCACAGCCACGTGGTGATACACAGATTAACAGAAATGGGTTAAATTAATATGTAGGAGTTAGCCAATAAGAAGCTAGAGCTAATGGCCAAGCAGTGATTTAATTAATAGAGTTTTTGTGTGATTATTCTGGGGCTAAGCAGCCAGGAACTAACTAGTGCCTCATTTCTACACTTTTATTAACAATGAGAGCAACACATTTTCACAGCATACAGAAAGATTATTCCACAGCACATCAGTTTGAAAGTAGATTTCATTGTTTGACAAAAACTACTTCAGCTCTTTTGTTCTAACTTGCTTTCTGCTGCTGTGATAAAACACTGACCAAAAACAACTTGGGGAGTAAAACGTTCGTTTCATCTTAGTTAAGATTCATCGTTGATGGAGGTCTGGGCAGGAACTTCAGGTAGGAATCTGGACGCAGTAATCAAGTCAGAAACCATGGAGGAACACCTTTTCCTGGCTTACTCCACCTGTCTTGCTTAGCTAGCTTTTCTTTTCACACATCCTGGGTCCACCACTACTAGATATAATAGTAATATCTAGTGATATACTACTGCCCACGATAGGCAGAGCCTCCTGTATTAATTAGCAATAAAAAAGCTCCCACAGATGGACCTACAGGGCACTCTAATCCATCCAATCCCCAAATGAGGCTCCCTCCAATAACTCTGAGCTGTATCAAGTTGACAGCTAACTACAAGATCATTTGATCTCAGTTCCCTCCTACTTGAGGTACTCAAATACTGAAGCAAGGTGGCTGGCATAGGCACTTAGTACAGGACCCACAAGCTTATGGGGTTTATCAACTAATACTACTCTTGTCACCATTGGTACTACATAGCCAAGTTGTACCTGCAAACATCCATAACCCGAACATAACCTAAGCCAATAGCTTTCTTTCCTTTTCAAGGTAGCTTCCACAGCTATTGATGTAAGCTGCTTTCCCTAGGTTCAGATGTCTTTCACGCAGGAAATGAAGTGGTGACACCTAGAACTGCTTCAGTTCCATACCGAGTCTTTCTGGCCCTTGGCCTTGGCCTCCTCCAGGCCCAACGAGCTCTTGCTACCCAGTCAATCTACCTAGACACTATCTAGGATACTTCAGAGTCCTGGGCTATGCTTTACTCCAGCAAAGACCTACTTTGGATGCCTAGTTCAGAGAGATCAGTTATCATAGTCCTCATGGCTTTCATCTTGAGGACAGGTCTGTAGCCAGTGACTTCTACAGTTTTTATCAGAAGCGCAACTCTCAGGGCCTTTATTTATATCTTATTCAACACCCCACCCCACCCCTGATGTTTCATTGGAGATGAGACCTCTACTGGGACAACTGAATTACCTTACTTATCACGCTACACCTTCACCAGGCTGGCATGGGATCTGGACAACTGTACTAGCTGGGAACCTTTCCAATTTCATCTTTTGATTAAAACCCAAGATGTAAACTCAAAGGTCAATGCCAGGAAAGGGACTGCATTCTTAAAATTATGTTTGAAACTCATTTTGAGTTCACCTAAGAAATTTAACAATACACACACACACACACGTATACATGAATATGTATAGATGTATACATATATAGATACACTTGTGTATATACATATATGCACATATAGATATGCACGCACACACATGTATACATGCATATGTATAGATGCATACATACATAGATACACATGTGTATATACATATATGCACATATAGATATGCACGCACACACACACACACATATATATAATGAGCTATTAGCATGAATACATTGTAGCTAATGTTAGGTTTCATAGAGAATTTATTTCAACCGTATCATGTATTTTGACCATTTGAACTCTTCTCTTTCTCCCCCTCCTCTTTTTCACTTCTGCTAGTCTTCCTTTCACCAAATATTTTCTACTTATCAAAGCAAATTATATTATGTATCATTAGTAGTGACTACTACTTAAAATCTGCTGTGTAATAAGAGAATGGTATACGCTGCCTTATTTAATACTCACATTGACCGAGTGATTCTTTCACTGTTACAGACGAGAAAGTGGAAGCTCTTCTCAAAGGCTCACACAGATAGTAAATGGCAGAGCTATAATGCAAAAACAGGCCTGTGGGATGGCAGATGTGCCATGAACATAGACAACTGGGCCAGTTGCCCTTCACTGATTGCTCTTCTTCAGGGTGTGCATGTGTGTGTTTGGTGAATTTTATTTTATTTTATTTTATTTTATTTTATTTTAGAGGCAGGATTTCATTAGCTCAGAATGGTCTAAAACTTGCTATGTAGCCAAAGATAACTTTGAACTCTTGACCTTCATCTCTCCACCTTCCGAGGCTGGGATTACAGATGTGTGTTACCACATTCAGCTTTTCAGTGTATTTTTAAAAATTATTTACAAAGGAACCCCAGTTCTCCAGATACAGATACTCCCTCTTGTGGGACACTTGGGCTCTTGTTGCCTTTACTCAGACTTTTCATGAAACTTTCCCCTCCAAGTCAGGACTATGACTTCCAGTCATGTCATCTGGACCTGCATAAGGCTATAATTTACAGAATAGGGCGCATCAATTAGCCCAATTCTTGCTCAAGGTTGTGCCATGAGCACAGTTAGTCCCTGTATTTGGTGAGTTCTCAGAGGTTTTACAAGTGGAGGGTTAACCTATGGGGCTTTCGCATGCATTGTTTCATTTGCTCATTTAGCAAGTATGTAGCTAAGCTTATGTTTTGACTCACGTGTTATGTGGGTGTAAGTAACACATGAATCAATAAGGATGCCACAAGCTTTACAGTATAGTAGAGAAGGCATGCAATGAAATAAAAAAATAAAATATACAAATTAGTACAGATTGCACGAAACTAACAAGTGGAGAATTATAGGAGAGTAAAAGAGGGATGCCCTACTGTCAATTGTGTGTTCAGGGAAGCCTCGCTCCAAAAAGAATCTATAAACCCGATTAACTGTAAAATAAACCAAATGTAGGAAAAATGAAGAGAACAATTCTGTACATGAGTATGCATGGAGTAGGGTGGCCAGCTGGACTAGTCTACCAGGAACTGATGAATAGCTGAGATGTGGGGATTTTTTTTAACTTATGAAAGAAAGAGTTTGTTGAGAGTTTGATTACACTTTCAGAGGGTTTGTCCATGGGCATCATGGCAGGGAGCATGGCAGCAGGCAGGCAGGCATGGCATGGGTGCAGTTGCTAAGAGCTCACATCTGATCTACAAGCGTGAGGCAGAGAGAGAAAGAGAATGTTAACTGGAATGTCATTGCCTTTAGAAATCTCAGAGCCCACCTGCAGTGACACCTCCTCCAACAATAAGAGATGTAGGACTTTTAATGCTACCAGTGGCGAAGATCTGAGAAGCCAGGCAGGAGGTAGTCACCATAGAAGAAATCAATAAAATTATTAATTTAGGATCCAATGGGGGGAAACATAAATGGAAGTCAAAGGTCAGGCAGGAGCCACATCACGTAGAACCTGGGATGCCATAGGAGAAAAGGTGAATTTTCTCTGAAAGAAAGGTGCTAGACAGTTTAACCAGTAGTAAAATATTAATTGGATGTCTTTTTAATGCTGTTTGGATAAATTCTAGGAGAACAAGAATGAAATCAAGAGAAAACAGGAGGTCATTACAATAATCATGAAGAAAGACACGTTAGCTCAGAGCGGTCTTGCTCCCATAAGCCTTTGACAGAAACAGTCACCAGCAGTGAATGATTGATCAAATAGCTTCTTGAAGCGATATATAAGTTTCAAGGCATACAGTGGGCTAACCAGACATCAAATGTCCACCTGAGGCCTTTAAGTGGCTCAACAGACATGTGGGAATCCAGAAGGCTACCTACATGTAAAGGTTACGCAGAGACTTACGAAAGTCCCCGCCCACTCAATCCCACTGTCACTCCTAATCTCCCTTACCTGTACCTACCGTGGACCTTTAGCAAGCAGGAAGCGAAAGCCAAAGCAGAGGGGATGCGTGCTTGTTGGAGTATTGAAGGGAGGCCCCAACATGAGTATATAGACCCTCAGCTAAGACTGAGAGACTCGCACTTTGAGACATTTAAAGAAATCTCTGTCCATCTATAAACTGACTACCAAAATCAGATTTCAATGGCTCCAAGATAAAGAACAAAGTCTTTACATAGTTTGTTCAGAAAAGAAACTAGTCAAATAGCAGCAGTGAAGAGCAGCCCCAACAAATCCTGGCCGGGGGAGGGGAATCTAGAAAGCCCCCATGTTATGGGAAATGAGGAAATAAAAATATTTCCGCAAAAACGCAATAGTCAATTATACTGCATGCTGCCATTACATCATGGGAGCTGAGGATGGAGACGTAATTCTTGGATTTTTTTAAATCTTTTTTTTTTTAATCCTTGGATTTTTAAGCCATGGGGTAATTGGCAACATTGCTAAGAGCAATTTTAGTCTGAGCGTGGGGTCTGAAACCTAATTAGTATCAATTGAAAGAGAAGTAGAATGTACAGAAAGTGATTTCCTGATTTCATCTATCTATTTATCTATCATCTATTTTTCTTTCTTGATTTAATTCTTATTTTATTTACAGGTAATTTGAAGTTATAAATTTTTGATTTTTAAAATTAAAATATAATTACATCATTTTCCCCTCCCTTTAAATGAAACTATGAAACTT
Organism: Bramus lutescens; assembly: GCA_001685075.1. Taxonomy (NCBI): domain Eukaryota; kingdom Metazoa; phylum Chordata; class Mammalia; order Rodentia; family Cricetidae; genus Bramus; species Bramus lutescens. The sequence goes on along the minus strand of LOEQ01003707.1, from coordinate 228,065 downwards.
GCAGGTAAATGTATAGAAACAGAAATATTATATTGAGTGATGCAACCAAGACTCAAAAAGACAAATGCCACATGTTCTCTCTCATCTATGATGCCTATCTCCAAATTATCAGATGTGAGTACATCCCCTGGAGTAATCACAGAAACCATAAAAGTAAGAAGTGAACACACATGAGCAATATAGAGGGGAATAGACTTCTTATTTTCTCCTTTTCAACAAAAGCCATTAAGTCATATGAACTGGGGTTCATGAATAGCACAAGAAGACCATTGGGAAGCTTCAAAGTTCTGACAATCTTCAAAGTCCCTATTCTGCTTCCTGCTTCTGACTCAGAGAGCACTTCTTAGCAGGAGGTCTTTGGTCCATATCCATGTTTCTTTAATAATTTATGAAATGATGGCTTACATCTAGGTTAATATCATCCAAAGTCAATGTCATGGCATATTAATTGCAACATTTGTTTGATGAACACTAAGAATTTTGTGGGGACATATGATTAGAAATGACCTGACTAACCTAATTTAGATAATTATATTTTTGCAGGCCTTCTCAGAACCTTTGATGGTCTGATGTGAATTTCATGTTCTAAAGAGAAGGCTATATGCAGAATGCCATTATATGACTGAGCAAAGATCCTTTGTTTCTTGTCTGCTTTAAAGACAGATGGACAGCACAGTGTTCCAAGAAACATGCTTTGAGAAAGACTAGATCTCTAAGGTCTCTTCTAGAGATGGCTTTCTTTGACACCCACACTTAAGCAGCTATAACACATTCACTGATGTATGCTCAAGTCAATCCAGAACATCAAAAGATTTGCATCAGCAACAGCCATGACTGTAACTGTGTGCTCAGTGTGGAATAGATCATGTGCAAAGTGTTTCACGTGTAGCAGTAAAAAGACAACTCATCTTCTCTTTGTGGGATGACAACTTACCTACAACTTAACAAAGCGGTTCTAATAGGACAGCTACATGCCCCAGTCAGACCCTGGCTTACCTTCAAATAAAGCCATGGCCGCCAAGGGAGAAGGGCTAGAGAGGGTCAGTCTGCTATGTACCGGAAAGCTGGAAAACCTGGTTCCTTGGTAAGACCGAGGGAGCATTGCAAACAGTGAGTGACGTTCTACGACTCTCCCAAGCCCCCCAAAAGGTTTTCTACACAGCCAGGCTTTGTGAACTATGGATTCCCAAGTTACTATCTGAAGGGTGTAGAAATAAATAAAGGGTGGGGACTTTGTGTTCGAAGGTTTTGTGCCAACTGGTTATATTATGAATCCCAGGAATATATGGATAGAAAAAGCTAGGAACAAAGGTGGCATACTCTTGTAAACTTCCACCTCAAAAACTCAGAGCAGTCTTGTGGAGGATGAATAGAAGTTTGAGCAAATATAATCTGTGTCTTAAAAGTTCTTCCGAGCTAGGGGTAGAGTTTAGTTGGTTGAGCGGTCACCTAGCATGCTCAAAGCCCTGGGCTTGATCCTCAGTATCACATAAACTGAGCATGGTGTGCTGTCTATAATCTTAAGACCTGGAAGGAATTAGTAGGAAGGGCAGAAATTCAGGGCCATCCTCAGCTACCCAGAAATGTTCAAGGCCAGGCTGGGATACAACAGACTCTGTTAAAAAAAAAAGTACTTCACTTCACAACATCTATTGTAAAGCAAGGTCTCACCAATCCTGCTAAAAGTCTTATGGGGTAGGTATTGTTATATGTCCTACATTAGATCTAAGGAAACAGAGCCAACAGAAGCTCAGAGAGGTCAAGCGACTTATCCAAAGTCATCCAGCTTATCATTCAGCCTTAGCAATGGTACAGTTATGATTGCAGATGAGGTCAGTTTGACTTAAAGATTCATGTCTGTAGATACTTTCTAAACTGCCCCCTACAAAGGATTGCCAGTAGAGGGATAATGGGCTTCAGGCAAGATTCAGTTTCTATTTTCAGATTTTTGATCGGTGGCCAAGCTACAGATCCTAGACTGCCCATGAAGACAGCAGTGTCAGAATGTCCAGGCTTCTTAGGGGATCATTGTGGGTACCACAGGGCTCTCTGTACACTGACCTCCATGGCTGGGTACCCCAGAGCTCTCTACGTACTATGATCTGCTGCTCTTCACAAAAGAGAGGTCTCCATCGTGAATGTCTAATTCTTATTCAATCATTAAACTTATATTTCTTATCCAGTCTTTGTTCCAGAAAGCATAGCCTCAACCAAGTGTCATTGCCTCCTCCTAAGTATGACATTTTGTGAATGAAAACAGCCAGTGGCGATCTTGCCCATCACCAGTGTCTGTTAAGCATAGGGCTCGTCAGATGTGGGCTAAATGAAGTTGCAGATGATTCTGGGCAGAAAAGGTGCCTGCCCCTGCTCTGGGGCTTGGGGACTTCTGAGAATCAGAGCAGAAGCCAATGAAACCCATTCACATCGTTTTCTACCCACATTTTTCTTCCTCTTGTGGGGGCCACAAGGGAGGTGGTGATAGAGGGCAGACTGGTTTTATTTATTGATTGATTTATTTTATACTGCATGGACCTCATTCTCTGAAATCAGCTCTTCAGCCTGAAAGGACAAAGCTACCTTAAATAGAAAGTCAGCCTGGTATAGTCGTGTGTCATTATATTAATACGCAAAGCTACCAGTCAGCTAATCTCCACAAATCATTTGTTTCCTTAACTGCCCTCTTAGGGCAAAAGTGAAAAAAAATAGGGAAGATGAATAACAATTGTATATAATTCACCCTTCCCGTTCTCCCCAGTTCCACTTACTGAAGCAGTTATGAAGCTGGCACTTTTCAGCTTAAACTGTCTAACCACTCCTCATTCACGCAGTTCCCACCCCAGCTGCCTTCACTCGCGTCAGTCTCTCAGGATCGCTGGGTCCTGTCCACTGACTGCACTAAGAGCAGTGTCTTGGGCTCTGACTCTCGAAAACCATATACAAGGGGGTAAGGACAATAACAAAGAGGCAGCAAGGTATCCGGTTCTAGCCTGACTGCCCCGGGAAGAGGGAGCACATCCGTTTCTGAGCACTGGCTCTGAAGAGGCAGGATGTATTGTTAACCCTGTTTCTACTGATTAATAGGTCTGCGGTTTCTGAGAGGTCACTTGACTTCTCCGGGTCTCAAAAGCCTCCTTGGGAAAGCTGGGGCAAAGTAAATGCAGGTGTGTATTAGCAACTGCTGTATAGGGCTGTGAGGGGTGGATTAGGTCCTGCCTCAGCTGGTCAGGACATAGAAGATTGGGCTGTTCTATGACTTTAGCTGCTGCTGCCTATGAGGTAGTTAGAAATATGATTCCTTTTTCCCATTCACTGCCTAACCGAACCGTAGGAAGCAGGAGACATGGAGGACACAAAAAAAGAGAAGGCGTGCATAAACAGACATGGTGATTTCCATGAACTGTCAGTTTAAGCCCCTTGTGTTCCTCATCTCCGGTTTCAGAACTCTCTCTCTCTCTAATCTGCCCTGACCTCTCAGTGACCAGAAGCTTCGAAAAGCTGTTTGTTTGTATCCCACAGTATCAAAGTTTGTTGCCACAAAATAGCCAAAGAAAAATCCTCTCCGCCTCACTTGGTAACCTCCAGTGCAGACTTGGAGGGGTGCTGTGCCTAGGAAATGGGGCTTCAGACATGATAACATATTCCAAGTATTAGAAGCAACATGCTCAAACCTCAGAACTTGACACCAGGAAAGGTCTGTGGAAACCAGTCTGTGGCAGTTTACGTATTCCCAAGAAGGACTGACAAATTCTGCTTCTTTTTAAAGATTTATTTATTCATTTATTATTTTATGAATATGTGTGTTTACTTGTATCACATGTGTGCAGGAGCTTTCAAAGGTCACAAGGTGTCAGATTCCCTGGAACCGGAGTTACAGGCTTTTGTAAGCTATTTTCAGGGGCTGGGAACCAAACCCAGGTTTTCTGCAAGAGCAGAAAGTGCCCTTCACCACTGATTCATCGTTCCAACCTCAAAAATTCTGTTTCGAAGGCCAGAAGACTTTCACAGCTAAAGTGAAGACCTCCCCTAGGATAGCAGCCATCGATAGACTCCAGAGTGTCTCCAGTCAAAGGGGGTGGTGTTTGTACTAACCTCACTAGGGGCGTGATAAGGATAAAACATTAATTCTTTTCTCAGAACAGGTGAATTTCCTACATTTCTCCTAACTCGTCCTCCAGGAAGATCTTGAGGGAATTCCGCACTTGGAATCAGCAGTGAGCGGAATAACACAGGTAGATGACTTAACCTCGGGGAGTTCCAGCTTCCCCATCTGTAAATGCAAACTGGTTAGCAACAGTTACCGCACACAGACTACGGAGGTCTCAGTGGACTGTTGGAATGTGCAAACACTCCATGAACGCCGGCATACAGTAAACATTGTTATTTACTTGTATACTCTTTGGAAATTTTTTTATGGATCTTCAAGCATATTTGCAACTCCTTTCAGTAGCATCCTGGGGGTTTTCTATCATTGCTTTTATCTGCTAATGTGAATACTCTAACTCATGGGCAGAAACAGGTGAATTCCACTGTCTCTGGGCCACAAGGTCCCTCCTGCTCTGAAGGTCATGGTTAACACTGGTGCTTTGCCTTCCATTGCAAATGATACCACAGATTTCTTGATAATGTGCCATTGCAACCTTGCTCTCCAGCAAACAACTGCACTGGGCTTCATTATTGATGCTCAGGGAGTCAGCTTAATTGCATTTTTTAATGGTGCACATGTTCACAAAACTTCTGTATTAGCTGCCATCTCCTTGAGTGCTCTTTAGTATGTAATAAACATTATCCTTCACCAAAGCTGAGATCTGATTTCTTATCTTCAACATATTACGATCATTTGCAAACCTCTGATTCTACTGACATAAAAAGGCTCATCTGAGACCTTGTGATTGCAGACAGACTGTTCTGGACTCTGGTTCCAAGGTGTAAGGGGAGGATATCTTCAGGCCCATAAACTCCAAAGTGAGTAGCAAGGCCACTTTTCTGGCAGGGACATCTGCGGGCCCTGGAAGTTGCTCATGCAAGAATATGATGGAGTTATTGCTCTGCTCATCACAGGCTTCTGTGATGGTGAGTCTTGAGGAGCTTTGTGTTCACTTTGCGGGGAGCTTATTCTGGTTTGGAGAAGTCTGCACTGTCCTTCCTCTGCATGGAGCAGTAGCGCTAAGTTCTGTCCTTGATCAAAGATACCTCCTGGTAGGAAACTCGGGCCATAAAACAAAATCTTCCAAGTTTTTATTAAACAAGGATGAAAATCCAGAGAAGTATGTGCTCCTTGCTATAGACTACCAGAGTCTTTGGTGTTTTGCAAAAGGACTACTGAGTGGTTTTAAATTCATGCAACACAGAATTAATTATTATTAATTAATTATTTTAAAATGCTCAGTTTAGTATTTCCTGTATTCAGAGTTTTGTATAATCATCATTTATACCTAGCCCTCAAACACTTCATCATCCTAAATGGGGACCTTATATGTAGCAAATAATCTATGTCCTCCTTCCATCTTTACTCCCAGACCCTGGTAAATACTAGTATGTTTTCCACACTATAGAACTACATAATCTGGATAGCACATTTAAATACGATAACATAAGGAGCGATCCATGGGTACCTGTCTTTGTTTTTTGGGGTTTTTTTAGAATAATTCTTAAGGTTCATCCATGATCTAACATATCTCACTACTTCATTTTTTGTACTACCTAACTATGATCCTTTACATGGGTACAATACATTATATCTGTTCAACAGTCAGTGGCTATCTATATTGCTTTCAACTTCTTGTTACTGTGATTACAGTCCCTGTGAACATGTGTAGTGTCTGTTCTAAGTGACCTGGGATATATACCTCACAGTGAAGTTAGTGGAAGTGTAGCAAATCTAACATTTTGAGGAAACAACAAGCTGTTTTACATCTACATTCCCAACAGCAATATTAGAAGCATTCCAGTTTCTCCACATCTTCACAAGTTCTTTTTTATTATTATCATGTATACAATATTCTCTCTGTGTATGCCTGGTGGCCAGAAGAGGGCACCAGATCCCATTACAGATGGTTGTGAGCCACCATGTGG
>LOEQ01003707.1:195527-213106 GCA_001685075.1 Bramus lutescens | reverse complement strand
CATCCATCTGTAATCCATTGAGCAAAACTGGAAAATCATCCCAGGAACCAAAGCACATCTGAAGGGTCAGTGGGGAAAAATTAGCTGCTTTGGCTGAAAGGGAAACATCAGTGTCTGTTTGTATTCTCATGAACAGCAATACTGTGCTCTCAGTATGAAGTCCAGTTTACTCTACTTTTATTATCATGCCAAACAGACTTTTAAAGGAATAATCAAATGAAAGGTGATTTTTTTTCCAGTGTAGGTATTTACGTACTGCCATTTGCTCAGCCTGAAGAGCTTCCTCATTTCTCCTCTGTACTGGGGGGCCATCTCAGAGATGGTTTGCATAAGTAATGCATTTATTTACTAATCTTCAAAGAGTCTCTATTTTTCCTGCCTTCGCACTGTAGTCATTAGGGGTCACAACCCTGCAGGAAATATGGGCTGCCATGGTAACACAAAAATGTCTGCTGCTAGGCTTAGCGTAATTCCTCCCTAATAGAAAAACAACGAGCAGTAAATCCCATCTTTGATAAACTGGCTTATTGTTATATGGAGCCTCTACCTGGGAGGTGGCGATCCCCCAGAGCAGTTTAAAATGATACAAATGCAATTTGTATCTGGATTGATTTCTCATTTTGCACGAGGAACTGGGTAAAATTGAGCTAGGTCAAGTGAAATTCCTTGTCACATTTAAAAATCATTGGCACTGCCCTCAGTCACTCATCTGCTGGGCACATTTATCAGATGCTATGTGTTGCTGTGCTCGGGACTGGAACAAAGCCAATCATTTCCCCTAGATCATTTTTAATCCCCACAGAGAACTAGGAACAAAACACATGAGCTCTGTCATTTCGAACTATTTAGTGATGATAACTATTTTTTTTGTTTACAGTCTTTTTACATTGAAAGTGTGAAAGAAGCCTGTGTAGGTTTAAGAGACCAGTCAGGAGAGAAAGGCATTTGATATTAACATTAAAAGGAAATCATAAACAACAATAAAAAAACGCTCTCTTGCTTCTATTTAGGAACAAAAGAAATGTAACACAAGGAAAGAAGAGTCGCCACCCAATTATTTTGTTCTGGAAGGAGAATGTTCAGAAAATAACAACCTGAAACTAATAGTAAGTACTTAAATTACACTGCAGCTGAGACAAAACACGATTCTTGTCAAAAAAAAAAAGTACATGTTCGTCAGCATGTATCCCTTCGAGGATCAGTCACATGACCAGCCTCCTGGACGCTTACAGGAACACTCACTGTGGAGATGATGGCTCTTTTCCCTCACAAACCTACTCTCTTCTTAGATCCTTAAGGTAGTCTTGGCTCTGCTGTCCTATCAGGCAGCTTCCAATCACACCACTAACAACACTTAGGTTCTACTCCATCCAGGCAGCTGGCCACACTATTAGCCAATAGACCGGATGTTTTCTACCTCTGTGTCGTAGTATACGCAATAGCCCTCATCTGGAATGCCTTCCTCTCTCCCGTCTCACCAAGGCTCCCCCATCAAAGTTCTATGACGCCTTCCTAGCTTGTAGCATACAGTTAGGCTCTCAGTTATATTCTCTCACATATACTGCTTGCCAATTGCCTCCTATGTACAGATCAAACTGACAAAAAGGACTACAGAGCAACAGAGAACAAGCATCAAGGGTCTCCTATTGCTTCGTTGGCTCTCACACTTTTATGAAGAAGGTGATGTGATGGACAAGTACATGGGGCAAGGAATTGATAGTACCCATCAGCCACCACCCAGCAGGGAACACTTGGTCCAACAACTCTACAGGAACTGAATTCTGTCAATGATCACATAAGCTTGGAAGCAGATTCTCCCTAACTGTATCCTTCAAATTTGATCCTAACCTTCATAGCAGGTTGGGACAGGCCCTGAGACAGAAGACTCAGGAAAGCCATTCCTGAGTTCCTGACCCACAGCCTGTGACTCAGTAAATATGTTTCTATATAAGTGGCTAAAGTTTTTTTTGAGTAATTTGGTATGCAATATTAGGTTACTCGTAGCCTGAGTCTAGTTATGAGATTCCTAGCAGTGACTTCTTAAATACTGTGGAATCAGACCTTTGCAAGACAGAATTACATTTTTGGTATATTCTCCCATGCCGTAAATGTTTGGGAAACTAGAATCATATTTCTTAGATGAGGGTCAGGCCCCTCAGGTGATTATCTGAGCCAGCTGTTCAATTCAGGTCATAGGGTAAAAAAGCAGGGCCTCCGTGGTTCCATTACCTCTTCCCTGTGTTCATTAGATGGCAAAGTGTGTCGAGTTCACTTTGGAATCTCTTACTACTGTCTACCTGAGTTTGCCAGTCTCTGCTTTAGGTAGGTTCCTTCTTACCAGCCTAACTGAATCCAATTCCTTGACCTGCTGTTTGAGTGTTTTCACCGGTGGACCTAAACTCCCTCCCTAGCTTCATCTCTCCCTCCATTTGCCATCTCAGCTAGCCCTACCAGCAATCAGACTTAACACACAAATGTAAACAGGTCTTTCTCACCCGCGTAAAGCCCTCCCATAAGTTTCTGTTGCTCTGTGGAAGACACCACACACCTGTGCAGCCATAGCCTACTCTCCCCTTACCCAGTGCTCTCTTCTCTAACCACAGTGACCTGCTTTCTGTACCTTGGACTAAGTTCTGTCTTCTCACAGATCCTTCAGCCTTGCCCTCACCATTCATCTGGCTAGCTCGGTGTGTCCTTCGTCTCTCACCCCAGCATCAGAGAGGCATTTGGTGATCTTCTTGACCTAGTCAAGCCTTGCTTTGCACATCATGCTCCCTTTGCATCATTCCCTCCCCGTTGTGGGTCTTAGAGATACTTCTGTGACATCACCATGCTAGTCTTTGTCAGTCAGATCTATAAAGCTAAGCCTTTCCCTCCTCGTTCACTATTGCAGCCTCAGCACCTGGTACATAGTAGGTATTCAACATACATATTGATGTATTTTATGCATAATATAAATATATTACAATAGTATTTATATTTTATAGATTTTAAATAATACATAATTCAAACTATTTTAATAGATAGATAAAATTATATGTATTTATCATGTACATATCATGACATTTTGATGTGTATATACACATTATGCAATCTATCTATTTGAACATATAAATGACCAGACATCAATTTTATTGTGAGAAAACTGCATCTTTCAAGAAAGGAATGTGGTATTTCCTGTTTCCAATATTAACTATAGGATTTTGAACTCTCTCCTCTTTTCTAATTGGAAGTTTGTGAATTTTGAAAACATTTAGCAATCCCTCCTTAAACATACCAGCACCTGATAATCACAATTGCATTCCTACAGTAAATCAACTTTTTGTCCTTTGGGGTGTTGGCCTTTAACAGCTGATCCATCTCCCAGACCCTACGAACCAACTTGTTAAGATTTCACACAGGAGTGAGCTGGTACAGTGATTTTCTTTCTGTAAATGGCATTTTTCACTTTATACAATGTCTCCAGGTTCATCTAAATTGCCTCAAATGACAGGATCCCTCATCCCATAGCTGAATAGCATTCTACTGTTTATGAATATGTATTTTAACTAACTCTTCTTTAAATCTCTGGTGTGCCCATCTATCTAGTGAGAGAAGGCTGTCCTCCCTCCTACTACTGAGTCGTTTGTGATTCTGGGTTGGATGTTATTCCCCACCATACACTCCCAGTCTCCTAAGACAGCAACCTTTCTGAGCCACTGCATTCCATTCACTGAGACTCCTAAAATGAAAGACAGAACCTATGTCCACTTCTCTGGTTCCAGTCACTGAATATCAGCATTCAGAAAAAGAAAGAAAGAAAGAAAGAAAGAAAAAAAAAAAACACATCAGAGTGAAAACGTTTTTATTTTCGTCAAAAACATCCAAAGCATTAAAAACTACCCAAGGGCTGGGCATACAGCTCATTGTCAGGACATTTTTTTTTTTTGGCACGTCAGTGCCTGTGTTCCACTCTCAGCACTTAAAAGTTTCAAAATTAATCAAAGTGTATGAGTCATGTGCTTGGTTATTTAAAATATAATTAGGCCAACTCTACATCGTTCCTGGCTAAAGTGCAGTTTCAGGTGCAGCTTCATATTCCGGGGGCTTCATTCAGCTCAGTGAGTCCTCAGTGATGACATTTTTGCTGGCATCACGCACACCAAAAAATAAAGCTGGAAGGGAGTGCTCATCTCCGGCCACTCATAAGACCACATTCCAATCCCTCCTAGTCCAACCTCTTCACTTGGCAAATAGGGAAACTGAGGACTAGAGAAGGAAGGTTAGTTCACCTGCCCTCTGCCAAAATAAATAAGCAAACACAAGAGTGAAGAGCTCAGACTGAAAGTGAAGATTGTCTTTGAGTTTTTCACTTTGTGTCACCTCTTGTCCCCCTGTCATAAAATTCCAGTCATTTTTACTGACTCTATTTCCATCCCCCAATGGTATTTAGCTGCATGCTTTACAGCTAGGAAAGTCTTAAGGAAATTAAAAACAAATAGTTAAAAACTAAATCTATGACAAGGAAATTGAAGTACAAGGGACTCTTGAAATTCAGGAAGGGCATCCAGAAAACTTGATCTCTCGTCTCTCTCCAATCCACAAATCCTACTATTATATAACTGGCATATATACTTTCCTCCATAAAACTTCTATTTTTCTCCTAAGAACCATCATGTTCTTATGAAATCAATCTCTCTATCATACTAGCTCTGAAGTGCGTGCAATTCAAATTTATGCCTCAGTAAAATTACAAATACTATGCGTCATGGGCCTTTAAAACTCACTCATAAGTCATTAAAGGTACAAATGTTCTATCAAAAACTGCCCTGGGTCTACTGGTTCCTTAAAGTAACAACCTTGCAATGCCCGTATAAGCATTTGAGTTAATGATCCTCATTCAAAGGAGATACTACATTATGTCAGTGTAAAATTTACAAAGTACTAGCTCAAGTGTTACCTGTAAGGGTATAGAATACACCAATACACCAGAATAAGGACAACCAAACCCATCCTGATCGTGGAAGGGCCTTCTCCTTCTGTTCACTCTGCTTGTCGAATTCTGTTTAGTTTGAAGGTATGAACTGAGTGTTTCTATCCAGCTCCATGAAAATTGGCAAATAAATATCTAAATTATATCTCTGCATTTCAGTCCTAGAAATTGTACCTGAAAATGGATAGAGATCAAGGCAAGGGAAGAGAGGCTATTTGTCAACATTTACTGGGAAACACAGCACTTGAACCATGGAAGGTACATAAGCAGATGTAGAATTGGAAAAGTCTGTGGAAGAAGAACCACCCTAACTGTCCAGGGGAGACACAAGCCCCCTTCCAGTTTTGTTATTTGATCTCTTCGGAAGGACTAAGATTTCCTAATTTCACCCAATTATATAATTCGGATGAAGTTTATACATAGTGATGTCTAACAGACTCCTTTGGGTGAAATTTTATTCAGTATAACATATAGAAATAAGAACAAAGGAAAAGTGTTCATGTCTATGGAATTTTAAAACTTAGTAATGCTCTTATAACCTACGTACCTACCACAAAAGAAAATATTCCCGGCTCCCTCAAAATTCGTCTAGGTCCTCCTCCCCATAACTGCCACGTAAAGTCTAATAAGACTGACTTTAGCCAGTTTTGAACTACAGATCAATGAATTTATATTATGGTATTATGCCATCTTTCTCCTTTTAAACAGTCTCTTTTCCCTTAACGAAATATTTGAGAGATTCTGCCACCATTATTGTGTCTAGCTGTATAGATAGGCCATTTGGGGACTAATGCTGCCGTTTCTTGGTGGCTGCATGTAGTTACTGCACATCAGGAACACATGAAATCATCCACTTACTGTTTCTAGGAATAATCAAATGAAATAAATGTCCACTGGTGAAGGAAGAGGAAGGAGGAATCAATAGGGCCTCTACAGCCGGGTCCTCAAGGAAAATTGGCAATTAGGTGAAAGGTGAAGGGGATAAGAGGACTGAGTGGCAGACCTGATTGAGATTAACATGATCCATTAAGTTAGCCCAGAGACAAATAGGAGTGGCACTTGAAATTTACATAAATGTTATACCCAGGCGCAATCAAGTTCCTGTAGGAAGAAGAAAATTGACGAAAGAAACCTTGTAACTTGAATGGTGGCTTGAAATTGCCTTTGTCTGGCAGAAAAACTGAGTATAGCAGACAGATGCTAGAAAAGATTGCTGTTTTTGTTGTTGGCATTGTTTGTTTAGCTTTTTTGTAAGTTGCCACTGAAGTCCATAATGAATGGCGAGGCTTAATGATCCCCCCAACTCCTTTGGGGGAATGAAAAATATACAAGCCCTCCTAGTAGACTCCCTTTCTTTTCTGAGCCAGGAGCACTGTATGTTTCTTGTGTTTGCGCCAAGCACCGGATAGTTCTGAACAAATTGAATCTGTCTTCATGGAACTCACATTCTGTGCGAAGAGATGGCCAGTCATACCTAACACTGCATCATCATGTTCAGCTAGGAACCACCCAGAACCCCTCAGGAAGATCCCTTCACTGACATGCAAAGCTTCCCCAGCCATCTGTACTCCACTGTGAAGCAGAAAATCAATTCGCATCTTTTGGTGGACATTCTCCATACTTTCCACCTTCCTGTGTTACCTGTGACTAAGCCATGACCAAAGAGAAAGAAGGGACTAGGTCTCAGGACCTGTAGAAGGCCTGCAAGACCAGTACTATACAGTTAGGCCAGCTCTATTTCTGGAAATCGTGTGTGTGTGTGTGTGTGTGTGTGTTGTGTTTGTGTGTGCATATGTGTGTGTATATTTTGGGGGGATTACTTCCATTCCAGAGAGAGAATAAAGAGATAAAGAGACAGAAAGAGAGAGAGGAGGGAGGAAGGGGGGAAGAAGAGAGAGAGGCGGAGGGGAGAGAAGGAGGGAGATAGAAATGGAGGGAGGGATACAAAGAGCTACCTCTTTGAGGGTTACTTTAAATACCTTTTCCCGTCACTCTGCTTCATACGCCCATATTTTGGGGCCCCAGATTCATAGTCTCTTTCTTGCCTCTCCCTGCCAGTAATGTTATGACTGGGCTTTAAGACCATGGCTCTCTATCTTGGTGAAAAAGCTGCAGCATATTACTTGGGACTTCACGATGCAGAGTCCTGACTACTGTACTATAGTGGCTTCTTGGTACTTCAAATCTAAGCTAGACCTGTGTTTGAGGAGTTCTCAGAAACAGCGTAGGCTTGAACTATGTCAAAAAGCAAGTGAGACTTGTGCCCAACATAAGAGGAATAAGAACTGCCATTTTATGTGTCTTGAATACATTGCATAAAAGAAAAATAATGGAACACTTACTGTGGGAGAAGCTCTAACTAAAGATACTAATCATATTAGTCCACTTAGTCCTCCCAGAAGCAACTATATGAAGCTGATGTGTACCGATATTTCATTTGTATTTTAATAATGCTTGCCTGAAGATCAGAGAGTAAAATAGTCCCATTGGTCAGCCTTACAGACCAGGCAGTGATGACACACACCTTTAATCCCAGTAGCTACACTAGTTTGCCATAGAAACCAGGAGGTGGTGGCACATGTCTGTAATCCCAGTTATAGGAGGAATATAAAACAGGAGGAGACAGCTCTCAGACAGTCTCATTCTGAGAATTCTTGGAGGCAGGATCACCATTTCAGACTGAGGTAGAAATAAGAGCTTATATTATTAAAACATCTTAAATGCCATATTCTGTAGGTCTCTGAAGTGTTTGAAGATAACCTGTCTATCCAAAATATATCTTTGTTTGACCTTGAAAACATACCTAATATGACTACAAGTTCGATTATAATAGGTGACTAATTACTAACCTGCATTGATGCTATTCCCTCTCATTTTGTAGTTGAGGTAAATTGCTTCAACTCGCACAACTGGCAGCTTATAGAAGCTGCAATTCAAACTCTAAGTGCTAGGTGCTATAGATTGAGCCCTTAGTAGCATACCACAATGGTCTTCTGCAGTGCTTATTTGAAACTTTTTCTTACCCAGTCTTATGAGATGGTAGTAACTTCTCTTACACAATGAGGCTATGAGTCAGGAAAACTTGGGTTCCCATTAACAGTAGATAGCAAGGCAAAGATTGAAGCTAAATCTCATAAAAGCAATAGAATGAGTCAATAATAACTCGGAGATTCAGAGATTAGGAGGGATTCTTGCTTGGCTTGAACCGAGTAAGTCACTACATTTTCCCTTCTTTAGTCTACCCAAAAAGTGGGGTCAGAGTCCTCAGAGACAAAGATGAGAGATCAAAACTAAATAGATTGCATGAAGGGTCGGGAAGGGAGCCTTATTATTTAAAGTTATCAAAAGAAAGACCATGGCACAGTGATTCAGCAGCACATGAGCACAAGAGCACGTCTAGCCTGGGCTTGAATTTCCATTTTGATTATTTCTCAGCCATGCATGCCTTAGAAAAGTTTCTTAATTTATCTGAGCCTGTGTTTCCTTGCTGGTAAAAGGAAGCTAATAGATTTTTTGCATATTTGTTTGTTTGTTTGCGAAATACAGGTTTTTTTTTTACAAGCCTTAGAGAATTAAAAAAAAGACAGAGAGAAGGAAAGAAAAACAGCGAGAGGCAAGGCTGCAGATACAGCTCACTGGTAGACTGCTTACCTAGCTATGAGAATCCTGGGGTTTGACCTCCTCCCCAGCACTACAGAAGTCAGACATGGAGTCATGGGTCAAGTGTTGTAATAGATGTCTGTAAACCAAGCCAGAGGTAGAGGCATGAGGATCAGAATTTCAAGATTGTCCTTGGATACCCAGTAAGTTCCAGGCCACCCTGAGATATCGCAATCCTGTCTCAAAAGAGAGAGGGGGGAGGGAGGGGGAATATGACCACAAAAAGAATGAATGAAATCTGAGTTCATGCTTATTATCCCAGCAGTAGAGACTTGTGAATTTGAGGCCAGCATTGGTGGCAGTAAGTTCCAGACCAGCCTGGACTAAAACAAGAGACCATATATTAACAAAACAAAAGCAAAATATTTTTAAAATCCCTAAATGAATTAAACTTAGTCCAGCTTAAACCTGGATTAAGATGAAAGCCTAGGCAATGACTGTTGGTGGGTGTTGTAGTTCACCTTGCCACCTGCCCCATTCCCTTCCTAAGCATGAGCTACACCTGGTGCTTTAGAGCTACTCCTGGCGAGGACAGGAAGGCACACTGCCACATGCCCCAAAACCATATCCGATAGTCAATATGCACTTTCCAAGTCTAAAAATCGCTCTCACAGTGATTGGTCAGAAAGTAAAGATTTGAAAAAGCTGCTGAAGTGCTTTGCTGTCCCAAGAGCAAACTATTGCTCTGGTCTTCAAAAGCGCTTAACAGAATGATAAGTGATTACACATAAAACTGGCCCAAGGACAGGACTGTCTTTTAGGTGTTCATAATATTCTCGTTCCCAGAAGAAAAAAAAATATGTTGAATGCTTGCTGGCTTCATGGTACAGGATGCCTACTGTTGCTTGCCAGACAACTATTTAGGCAGGTCAGGGGCTTGCACAACTGATCACTGCAGTTAGTTTCAGGAGCTGGGGATTGGAGCTATTCAGGGTTATTTTATTGCATTCCAAGGTCTGCTCATCTCATGCCATTCCCCAGGACAGAGGGCAGAGTTCTGAACTGACTGTACCAACCAGAGAAGCCACTTCCTGCTCTCCTGACACTCTTGAGTCAGAGCTGCAAACAGCACTTAGGACTGGACTAGGAATCAGATACTACTATTGCTAATACCTTCAAATGCTTTTTATTGTGCTCTACTTTGCTTGAAGCACTTCAACTGCATTAGTTCACTAAATGTGCAACAACTCTCTAGGTTCAGGTCCTATTCCAAACACTCATTTAATAGATGTGGACACAGGTCTTGAGAGGCTGAGTAACTTCTGGGTTCTCATGAACTGAAAGTGCAGAGCTACAGATGAAAACTCCATTTATTTGGACTAAAAGTAGGGTGTTGCTTCCTTCAGAAAGGAAAAAAAACGAGAATTTGCTAGATCCTGATGATTGCTATCCTTTTAGATGTTAGATAATTGTGATCGTACCGTAGCACCAAACTGTCATTTTCAGCACCCCTCAGCAGTTCCCACTGGAAACATACTGGAGAGGAAAACTCCCTATGATGGAGAATAAAAACAAATGGCTTTTGAGATACTTGTTAATATCATGTATACATGTCTTGTTCATGTTATCCTAGTACTAAATTTCTAAAAATACCTCCCAATAACAAATTGTTTTAAGTATAAGATCAGAGTGTATATTCTTGATGGTTACAGAAACATAAAAGTGTTCCTATGTAATATGCAGTTTAAATGAATTTCAATGGAGAGAAAAAAAGAAAAAAATAGAACACTGAATGCTTTTATTGGAAATGAGCTACTCTTGAAGAGTTACTTTGTAAGCCCTGAATTTCAAGTTCTAATAGCTGTCAGACAGCATTGTCATATTGTGGAGGGAAATGTGCTCACTTTCTGGAGATGTGCCTATTTCTGGTAGCTGAAAAAAAATCACTAAAGAATTAGGTAAAGGATAATACAAAAGGCCCAGGGGCTCGACAAGTACTTTCGGTTGGATTTTGTTAAATCTAATGAGTCAGATCAGTTTGGAGCCTTCAAATCTGTGCAGAGTAGCTTTGTTTTATTTATTTATTTTTTTAAGAAACACCTATCGGTTCAAAAATAAGAGGGGAAAAACATCCATAATATTTCGTCTTTTCTATATCTCCACCAAAGCTTCTAAAAATAAAATGTAGTCCTTTTCATAGCCATTTTACCTGACATCAAGTATTTGAACTGTATTCTTCTGAAAAGCCTAGTGTACAGCCATGCTGGAATGCTCTTGTTTTGAATGATAGACTAACAAGGTAATCATATCGGCCTTTGTATTACATATCACAAGTCACTGTGGGACTGACGTGGATTCTAGTACTCAAAATGGCTAAGCACCTACTACATGCAAGACTCACTATACTAGGTGCTGGGCTGAGTAAAAAGTAGTAAACCCCAGTCTTGTCCCAAAGGATCTTGTCATTCAGTAACAACACGGGGACCTTACAAGCCGTGGATCAGACACCATGTGCAAGTCTCTCAGGACTTCTGTTTTGCACCCATAGTGTGACATAAGATAATAGTTCAGTTAAACAGTATTCCAGTTCTGGGAATGTGAATATTCTAAGAGATATTTGGACCATAAGAGCTGAAAACGTAGCTGGGCAGTGGTGGCACACACCTTTAATCTCAATACTCAGGAGGCAGAGGCAGGCAGACCTCTGAAGTCAAGGCCAGTCTGTTCAATACAGTGAGCTTCAGGACAGTCAAGGCTACACAGAGAAACCCTATCTNAAAAAAAAGCTGAAACGTTCAGAAGAAGGAAGAGGTCACTGGAAGTTAACATATCCTCTCCAACACTCTCCAGGACATGTGCATGGCCTTGTGCTGATGGGAATTTCTCAGAACAACATGGGACATTGAAAAGGGAGCCTTTGAAGGTCGCAAGCATAAGAAAGCAAACTCCTTATGCAGTTTGCAAGCTTTCAGTGATCTGCCCGGGTTCCAGTAGCCAGTCCATGGAAGCTGAGTTTATACAACTAGGAACGCACACAGACACAGACACACACACACACACACACACACACACCTGAAGCTGTTTGGAATTCTGTAGATATGGCCTCCACATCAAATGAGAAAAAATGCAAATTGAAAAACATCTTTCAAATAGGAGTTAACAGGATAGCAAATCAACTCCATTTAAAGAACATTTCTACAGATCATCACTGGGATGGCTAGAGAGGTAAAGTACCTATCACGCCCTCCACACCCTAGGGGTTTCCTGGTGGCACACTGTGCGCTAGTCATTGTGCTGTGGTTTGGTGAGGCTCCAAAGATAAGTGGTACTGTCTATTTGCCCCTGGATAATTCTTTCTTTGTTGAGCAGGGAAGACAGTGCTATACAAGAGGACAGCACATTTTTGCTTTGATTTTCAGTTTTAAACTAAACCTCCGATTCAAGAAAGCATGCTAATCATTGGTTTCTTGTAGATGCTTTTAAGTTAAAATGCCCAGAGGAGAAAGCAAGAAAGAAGGCAAACAGGTAGGTGTAAGCTGCGATCACTGGTCACGGCTCCTGTTGGAAACCATGATGGGTAGTCAGAGTCTTCATTCTTCCATAAAAATCATCATCTTGATTAAAAAAAAGTTTCTGTCAATGATTAATATCATCAGCTAATCTATTTTTTTTAAAAAAACTTAATTACTATACTGGGCTAAACCAAAATTATCTTTAAATCCACTGTAGAGGGCTTCAGGATGCCACCAGCAGTATAATGAATTTCTGCCACAAGCTGACCATTTGACGTGGTGAAAGTCTTTGAACTTCCTGGGCCTTGGCCTCTTCCAGAGAAAAATGTGGGTGTGCAGCGACGTTCTCCTACTACTACGATAAGGAGTCTAATCTGCTGAGACGTGGCAGAGTGGTTAAGAACTGCCTGGGTTTGAGAGTACAAAGAGTTGGAACCCCGNGAGCCACTAGCTTCAATTGCTTTGTCTGAGCTGCTCATTTGAAATCAGAGTAACAGCGCTGATGCTTTCAAAACAAGACTCCAATTTTTCCATGGTGTCGCAAGGTGAAGCAAAGCATTTCGATATAGGTGAACTTCATTAGAAATGCACCCAGCCAGTCCTACACACTATAAACACTGTCTTCATGGGTGTGGGGCCAATAATAAACTATATTCATGTGCATCTGATTTGGCAATTATTTAGAATCATATTAGGCCCAGTCTGACGCACGGGGCGTAATTGGCCTTTCTCAGTACTGCAGATTAGCACCTTTGTTCTCGCTATTCAAGCGCAGAGGACTGAATTTCATAAATAGAGAGATTGGTATTGTCTCCACATCCGTTCAGGGAAATGTTTTAAATTGCCAAGTTTGGAACACCTCTTTAATTTAATTCTGGTCATCCCGGCTCCTAATCACATCACCAAGCAACACTGGTGAGCAAGATTGAGATTTCTAATCAACAACTGCATTAAAGCCAGTTAAGCTGTAAAATCCATTGTGAATTTAGAGATTCCTGATGAATATAACAAGTCAAACCAGCCATCAAGTTTTATATAAAGTATTTAGTTACCTGCTTGGGGTGGGGGTGCAAAAACATGGAGTTTTTTAATATAATTTTTCTAGAATCAGGCTCTGCTTTGGTTTTAGTTTAATTGGCCCCAATACAAAAATCAAGCTTTAAGAAGCTTTGCATATTTTCATGATTACTATTGTTTTTCAATCCCTGAAATTCTCTCTCTCTCTCTCTCTCTCTCTCTCTGATGCATATGTATATGTAAAGTGTTTGCTTTTAGAATCTTGTAGACTTTCCTTTAAAAAGAAAGTTTTGCTTCAATCCATCAGGTTTTCTATACTTTTTGCCTGTGTCTTTTTAATGAGAGACCAACTTGCCCATTTGATTCTTCAGGCAGAGATTGAGCTAGATTTTGGAGGGAAAAAATAGTAAAACTTGGGATGAAAACTCCCACAGACTCTGCCCAGGAGAGGCAAATCAGTCTGGAATAATTAAATGCCATGTCTAATGTGAATCCCCTCTGTTTTCAAAGAACACATCATACCAGGACACAGGGACCCTTGCAGCTGGGATTTCCATGACCCCCTTCAATCCAGAGCTCTAGTCCCTGAAGGAGAAAAACTCCCTTGGAGACCTTTCTGTGTTTCGGGTTATTCCATGGGCTCTCTTTAGCCACTTATTTGCTTCTGTGGAAAGGGGACTTGAAATCCCCACAAAATAAGACATTAAGCATAAGGATGGGACCGATTTTTAAGCATTAGTGAATGGACTTCGGGAGGAAAAATTAAAGGCAGTAAAGAACTTTGTGACCTACTGATAAGTAATCTTATGAGAAAGGCCAGGCAAAGGACCTAAAATGCATAGCTCAGAACCTGACCCGCTTCTTACTTTGTTTCTTGTGCTCATCTCATCCAAATACCGACTTGTGAACATTTCCTCAAAGTGGGACAATATTTGAAACCAAAATCAAAGTCCCCAAAAGCACAGCCTGGAGATCACAGCAAAACCCTGGTCACCAACACCGTGATAATTGCATTTTCAGATCATGGACATTTGGACTTGCTGTTATTCCAAAAATGTATAACACCTGAATTAATCAGACAGATTGACCTTTTGTCAAAGTAGTAGGACCTGAAAAGCACACAGAGAAATACAAGGTCCACATGAATATCTATGTATCTGAAGAATATTTTCCACGCACATAATTTACAAAGCACTACTCTGAAAAAATGTGCTGTTCTTTTTCAAGGATGCTAAGGAACTGTAACACTTCGAAGAAGAAGCAATGTAATGAAATTACTAAAAATAAATTCTATGTCCTTTAAAATTAAAACTCCAGCTTTGAAAGTGCCTGGCTAGCCAGAAGAATATTTCTTGGTCGTATTGTAACCATTCCACAACCAAGGCAAAGACCCTAGCATCCTTTATGATATATGTGAGGGGAGAATCCCAACAAACAAAAAGCAACAGTAAGCTTGTGTGCTCTGCCTTTATGCAGACATTTCGGCACATGGTCATCACTACAGGGCTGATAATACCAGGGAAGGCATGAAATTCAAGAATCCCATTCTAGTTTCATTTCAAATGAACAACAGAGCCATAAAAACTTCTAGATACTGCCATATTTTGAAATAAAATTACAGCTCTCTTCTAGCACTACACAGAACAATTTATTGTACTTGAATAATTACTCCAGCTGAATAAGTCCATATGTTTCAAATAAACCTGAGAGATGCTTGTTTTTCTCATCTATCCTCCCAGTTAAACAATATACTAATTAGTCACATAATTCATAAAAGTTACAGGGATGTAATAGCAGCTTGTAAATTGCCAGACATTACATAATATTTGATTTCATCAATCATGACAAAGCACAAAACAATGGGTAAAAATTAAACTATAAAACACGCCCTGAACTAAATGTATCATTTTGTCTTTTTTAAAGAACAGTGTCAGCCAGACATACAAAATTAAAAAAGAGAAAATGCTTTTCATGAAGAGACAGGCCATTTTGTTTAGATTGCAGCCATCTTTGCAAACGTTAGAGATACACAGAGAAAACAGGATCACACAGCCGCTGATTTCCATTTTTAAGAGGAATTATTAGCTAACCAACCAGTTGAGATTTGATTACATATCAAACGCCTCTATTTCATGTGGAGGAGGGAAAGGGCGCAGGATCAGGGTGATGAGAAAAACCACATAAATAGCGCTATTCAACCACTAACAAAATTAGTCATTGAACTGGTTTTTACTCTCCTTAAGTGACATTGAAGCAAAAGAGGCATCCACTTGCACTGCATACATTCACAGCTCCATTATAGACTACATTGCATCCATTTTCCTTTACTAAATTCCCTTTAACCAAAGTCACAGAAATTATGCGGCATTAATCAAACATGTACATTTTGAAAATCTCTCTCAGAAAATGACTTCTGTTCTCTCTATTAAGTCTAAATTCTGGATGCTATGGTACACAATTTCTAAATTAGCTACTGCCATAACTCACAGATTTCCACATCCACCCCAGTCTCTCATAATAACCAGTACTGAAGGCTGATTTCTTCCACCTAGAAACACACACACACACACAATATTCTCTTACTTGCTGATTTTTCTTTATACAATAAAAAGTTCCATTTTAAGACAGAATAGTAAAAAAGCACACTTATAAAATATGAATATTAATTTCAAACTCTAAGGATCCAGAAGAAGGTATTTTTCTTTGTATCATTTTTCTAACATAAAATATAGGGTTTCCCTGGGACTTATTTCATTAGACTCCAATGCTATAAGACCCCACATCAATAGGAAATTCCATTCAGTTATCAAAATTTTGTCTTATCAAAATACTTGGAATCACTCAGCCGACTTTTCAAATAGCAATTCTAAAAACCATGCACATGAAATCATCCTCAAAACCTCTTCAAACTTCACTTAATTTCATTTAGAGACTCAGAAAATCTCCCAACTTCTTTAATACCCTGGTGCCCCCTTTTGGTGTAGCTAGATTAAGGTTTCCAGCTTTAAAACATCATACCCACTGTATGTAACTCACTCACAACACACAGTGTTTAACTTGGGAAATGTCGATCCACATTGCAGATGGCTCACGGTTATTAGAGCTTTTGTTCTGCCTTTACTATTACCAGTTATTGATCTAAAACATGTGCAAACAAACAAAGTAACTCTTTTGAGTGGGAAAGGAAAAGCGTCCTTTTCCGTAGACAATTGGCATAGCACCACTTAGATTCCTTGAGTTCTTGTCCCACTCTTCATGGTAAATAAGTGACCCGTTACCTTTGCTACAGGACATTCAATGGCTTGCTGCCGGCTGCATTCAGAAGATATTTTGGTTTTTTGTCCTCGATACATTTATGCTGTATGTCTGTCTATCATCCTGAGAAAAGAAAGGCCAGTGAACATGTATAGATCCCAACAACTATTGACAAACAGCAAGCTCAGGCTAGCAAACAAACTTTGCCAAAGGGGAAAGGAAAAGTTAGCAGTTTAAAGAGTTGACCAACATTTAAGAAAAGGAAAAGAAATTGAAATATCCTTACGACTTCTCATATGTTAGAGCCGGTAATTATGCTTCAGAAATAAGTTCTTTCCACGTTCAACGGCACTGTATGAAGAAGACGAGCTGATTTCCAGCAGGGATATTGAATCCTTCCATCTGAAGGACCAATCAAGTGTGAAGTACAGTATAGTTTTAGACTCCATTGAAAGGAAAAAGCTGGACTACTAGTTCATAGCATGACAACTTTCATGGATTAGTTCAGACCCTATTCTCCTCCCTGAAAGGGTATCACAGCATGAAGACAGTTTTCAATGCACTAAACTTTAATAGCTGAGTGGGGGAGCCAAAGCTTGCCTTTGGTCTCTATAGAAACAGTATAGCCAAAATTTGAGGCAAAATTATGGTTTTTGGTCTTAGGTGCTGTATTTCCCCTCCGAGGTTTCTTTTCACAAACAGACTTTGGCCCTCATCAAATGTACACTTTTTTGGGGGGCGGGAGGCAGCTACTGTAAAAGAGAAGAGGCAAAACCTACTTCATTATTTCTGCCTCTGAACTCCACACAGGCGGCCATTTCAACGACATACCAGCAAGCCAGATGTGTAGCAGCTGGTGGCAAAGGCAGGTGGAAGCAGCCTTGGAGGAAAGACTTTTCTTGGCGTCATTGTGATGCTGTGATGGGTGCAGGTGTTGACAGACAGACAGCACTAGCTGCTTATCTGCCAGTGACCACTGCACTGTGCTCACAGCAGCACTCAGGCCATGGGAGCCCCTCCCATCCCTTCCCCCCTCCGCCTTCCTCAGTTAGCTGGGCCTTGGAGAATTTCCCACAGAGGCTACCACAGCGTTCCCTGACTATTTCTTGATACCCACCCCTGCATCTGAACTGAACACACTGTGGTAGAAGACAGACTCCTTGAAAAAAAATATTTATTTATTTATTTATTTATTTTACATCCCGACTGCATTTTCCCCTCTC
>LOEQ01003707.1:168646-180462 GCA_001685075.1 Bramus lutescens | reverse complement strand
GGAAGGGAAGGGAAGGGAAGGGAAGGGAAGGGAAGGGAAGGGAAGGGAAGGAAATAGGGCACATGACATTGACAGGAAAATGAATGAAACGGCAAACCATTATGTAAATCAAATAAGGCAGACTCAGAAAGACAAATGCTGCATGTTTTTCTCATATGTAGAAGCTAGATTTATTTAAAAGAGAGAGAAATAGTGTGTGTGTGTGTAGATATTAACTATAAAATTAGAATATGGATTAGGATAAGGGAGGAATAAATCTCAAGGGAGGGGGGATTTCTTTTTCCTCTGAGAAATTGTGCCTTTCCTTTTAAAACCTTATTAGATAATGCTCACCTTGTTTCCAAAGGTGAATAGTCTATAGTCAGTTGATCGTAGGTTAATCACATCTACTAAAAAATCTTCACTGAGCCAACCGATAATGATACAATTATGTAATTGCATACTGTAGTCAAATCAAGTTGCCATATAATTTAATTTTCTCAGTCATCTTGAATATAGCTTTTAGCCAGTTTGCTTGTTACTTTGCTTGAAACATCACCTGTATCTCAGGCTGGCCTTGAATCCACTGTGCAACCACAGATGACCTTGGCAATCTATTTCTTCTAGCTCTGCCTCCCAAGTGTTAGGATTACACACCACAGTTGGTTTCTGGAGTACTGGAGATCATTCACTGGGATTTATGCATGCTGGATATCACTCTACCAACTAAGCTACATCTCCTGAAGATACTCTGTTAGAGTAGATCTCTCATAGAATACATTAGGTAAATAACTGCGGTATGAAGCAGTCACATTGTGGCGTACTCTAGCAGCAATAAAAACTGACTTCAGTTCTCACAAATCTCTTAGGTGATTACCGTACAAAAATCCCCATATGAATAATTCTTAGTGACTGATTCCACAAGACTACACTTATTTATGCAACATCTACATTTATGCAAAAAGCAGACAACAGTTTCCCCTAGAAGGGCATTGGTTGGAAGGAGGCAAAAGGATAGAGATTCTGCTACTGGACGTGCATTCTGCTTTGGGCTCCACACTTGTAACCATCACTGTTATGTATGGGTACGACACTGCAATAAAGTGTTCAGGAATGTTGGGGGTTTACTGGAATTGAAGACTAGCCTGGGCTACATAGTAAAAGCTTGTCTCAAAGAAAATGAAAGTCCCCTGAGAGCCAGAAGACCTGGATTCGTATCTTAGCATCATTTTTACTTACTGTTTCACTTGTGTGATGTCAACAAAAGTACCTAATCCTCTCCAGTGCTAGCCTTCCAGTCTCTAAAAGCACATGTTTTACAAAAGCCCTGGTTTGATCTCTAGCACTTCAGAAACCAATCGTGGAGCCCACCAGTAATCCCAGCACTTGGTAGGGGCAGGAGGAATAGATGTTCAAGGTCATTCTCAGTTACACAGTAAATTCAGCGCCAGCTTGAAATACATGTGAAACTGTCTCAAGCAAACAAACAAGCAACATTCTTCTCAAGGGTATTCTGAGGATTGATTATATGTGTGAGAAAAAAGAGATGTTAATTCATAAAAGCATATAATATAGGTATATTCTATCTATACATATGAGAAAAATAGGGGAGACAGGAGTTCACACACACACACACACACACACACACATATATATATATCATCTCCCCCCATTCTTTTCTTCGAGGTTATCTCACACGTTTACCTCTACTGAAGCATTACACAAGGTGTAAAGGTATAAAAACATTACATTCTAGCCCATAAAGGTATCTTTTATGATTTGAGGTGTAAGTCTTATAAAAAGTCAGGCATACAGTGAGAGTGGTGTGGGGTCTTGACAGAATGCAGCAAAAAGTTAAGATTTTTATTTCTTTCTTGAGAGTCTTGGCACAAGGACAAAGACAACACCCAGAAAATAACATGACATGTGATTACAGTCTCTAGGGGGTATAATTAATAAAAAAGAATACAAATGAAATGCAAGTGTCTGTGACAAAAGTGTAATTTGATACAGGCCACTCTTTAGCATGCTGGAGTGTGCTTGTCTGTCCCTTAGCCAGATGTTGCTGCTGCTGCTACCCCCCCTCTCCCCCTTCACTTCCCTCCTCTGCCTTTCTCCATTTCTTTTTGAGACAGGGTCTCACTCTGTAGCCCAGCTGTTCTGATGCTCACCAGGGAGCCAAGGCTGGCCCTGAAATCACGGCACTTTTCCTGCTTCAGCTTATGAAAATACTGACTTTTAGTCAGATGTTTTCTTCCCTATACGCAGACCTATCATAAAGACTAATGTCTTAATCAAGCATGGTAAAAATTAATAACAATAAGTAATAATATATCAGAACAATGATAATAACATATTGTGGTAAAGCTGCTAGCATTGAAGTCCTTTTCAAAGTCTCCTTTCCTGCTTCCCTAATTATGTGAGACACTTAGCATTCTTGCAGTGAATTCCTTTTCATATTAGGCAAAACTGGTTGTTGCCACTTATAACCAAAGACAGCTAGATGTCATAAGAGACACTCTCCAAAATCAAATGGAGTTCTAAACAAAGGGGGAAAAACAGGTGAATGAGAAAAACCTAAAGATCAGCGAGGTTATTGAAAATAGTTAAAACTTGTACACATTAAAATATTGGGAACTCTGGGGGCTGGGGAGATGGCTCAGTGGGGAAAGGGTTTATTGTGCAAGCATGAGGACCTGAGTTCAGATGCGGAGCAGCCAACTAAAAGGCCAGGTGCAGCAGCACACCTATAATTCCAGAGCTGGGGAAGTGGAGTCAGGAGAATATCTTGGACTTGCTGGCCCAACAATATAGCAGAATTGGTAAGCCCCGGGTTTTCTGACAGATTGGTTTCAAAGAAAAGGGTAGAGAGTGATAGAGGATGCTATATGTATGTCAATTGCTTCCCTCCACATGCAATGCAAATGTCACCCCCAAACACACATACAGAGAAAGAGAGAGAGAGAGAGAGAGAGAGAGAGAGAGAGAGAGNNNNGAGAGAGAGAGAGAGAGAGAGAGAGAGAGAACAAAAATATTAGGAAATAAACTAACATACCTTTCATTCTCAGACATGAATCTACCACAGTTTCTCCAAAAGGCAACTTACTAGTCTCAGGACAATTCTAGAGTGTGTTCTTCCGAACACATACAAATTCAAAACATCTTTTAATGGTTTTCTTGTGTTTCTTTTTCTAGGCTTAAAAGAGAGAGAGAGAGAGAGAGAGAGAGAGAGAGAGAGAGAGAGCAACTCTGTCATTTGCAACAAAATGAAATGGAACTAGAAGCCATCATGTTACATAAAACAAGCCAGGAGTGAAAAGACAAATAGCGCAGGCTCTCAGTTTTATGTAAAAGCTGTGTAAAAGCAGAAATTGCAATGGTGATTCCTGTTACGAATGAAAGTAGGAAAGGCTGTAGATGGAGGCTTGATAATGAATACCCTAAACACGTTTCAATAGAAAGACTACTTTCTAGTGCTCTACAGCACACTCGAGTGACTATAGCTCATATTAATTTACTAGATAACTTAGTAAGAGAGAGGTTTTCGGTTCCAAATACAAGGATATTATAAACATGTGAAGAGGTGGAAATATGAAATAACCTTATTTGATCATTTTACACTGTATACCTGCATCAAACTATCACAGCATATCCCATAATATGTATAAGTCTTCTGCATCAATTACAATAATGGTTTTCAGTGCTCGTGATCAACACGGAGTTTCATGCAGTGCTAAGCCACTGAGATATATCTCTAGACCCCCAAAGAAGTAAAAATGGGCCTGAAAGATAGCTCAGCTGATAAAGGTACCTCTGCCAAATCTGTGGACCTCACTTCAATTCCCAAGACACATCTGTCAAAAGGAGGGGACCTACTTCCCCACCTTGTCTTCTGACACCCACTGGTATGCTGTATGTGTTGCTTCCTCCAAAATAAAATAAATAAAACATATTTAAAATTTGATATCAACATTTAATTTTTATTTACAAGTATAGCAATCAAATAAAAGCACAATCTTTCCAATCTGATTTTGGTGTTACATTTGCTGTTGTTGCAAGCATCTTTCTAGTAAACTCAGGAAAACCCAATGCCAAGGATAGTAGACTAGACACGAAAAGATTCTGAGGTTTTCATGGAACCAGTATAATGCCAAAGCAACCAAATTAAACCTTTGCCCTAACTCTGGTTTTCTTGTCGTCTGAGGTAATATAATTCAGTGGAAACAGATAAGGATGAAGCAAAAACAAAACAAAGAGAAAGATGTACTGGGGAGAGTAAAATGGGAAAGAATACAAGAAACCTGGAAGTTTGCATGGATCTAGCTGCTGAGAGTCTTTCAAGTGAGGAAGAACTGATGAGTGAATAATAATAGTGATTTGTGTCCATGTCAACGCAGAAACAAGACAGAAGGGGCAGGAAGAGCCCACTAGTGAATAAGAATAGTGATTTGCGTCCAAGTCAACGCAGAAACAAGACAGAAGGGGCAGGAAGAGCCCACTGGTCCTCTCAGTTTGGAGAGGTATTCCCATCATACTAGCGGCTGAGACATCTTTAAATATTGCTTAGAGCTGCTTACTTCATTCATTCCAAAGAGAGTTCAATTGTGTTTGATTCGTGACATGAGGGGCAGAATCCAGAGTCACTTTCCAGGCAGCAGATATCTTGCAACCAGGACAGTTGGTTACGGTGATGCTCGTTAAATGCTAGAATAGTGACTGGGTACCAAGGCTCCGGATTTATTAATGTTGCCAAATGAGTTTACATTAAGATTTTCCATTCTAACCCTTTGCTCTATTTAATCTTGATACAACTGTCATTATTTTCTTTTCTAACTTCATTAACTTATACTAGCTTGTCTCATTATTAATATGGCTGCCAGAAATATGTCTATTTTCCTAGTGAAAGAAACAACTTTTGTTTTTAAATCATAACCATTGAATCATTAAATGTTTTTTTGTTATCACAACACATTAGCCTTTTCATCTGTTCTTACTCTGTTTTTTTTTGTTCTTATTCTAACTTCATGGTCTTATTGTTCTCTTTTTTTCTTTCTTTAGAGGCAGAGGCAGGATACCACTATGCAGATCAAGCTGTCATCAAACTCTCTCATAGCCAAGCTGGGTTTGAACTCATAACCCTAACGTCTGAGCCTCCTGAGTTTTAGGATTATAGGTACAAGTCACTAATTTCCCTAAATTGGATTCTCAGCTCATGAATTTTTAAATCATTTCTATTTTACTTAAATATTTATTGTCATAAATTTTTCTTCAAAGTGTCATATTAACTATATACATAACTTTTATATATTATTTCCATTGTGATTCATCTATTTTCTTTACTTTATTCTTTAATGTTACCAGGATGTCATCATATCTAGTACTTTTCAAGAGAAATGAATCATATTGTCTTACCATATTCTCAATTCATACTTACAGTTACAGAGCTGTGAATCAATCAACTTAATTACACACTTTCCTTATCTTGAAGATCTTGGGTTCTAATGACACTAGCTCATTAACATATTTTAAGGCTTTCAAGTAACAACACTATTACTGCCAACAAACTGATCACTCACTGAAGTTTAATGTTTATTTCTGGTTCTTTTGGTGTCTTGGAAAATGTTCTTTCAATGTATAAACAAGAATGTATTTCAATGTCACACAGAATAATTCTTTCCCCTGTATGTTTATACTAAATAGTTAGAATTCTCTTCAATATGAATAGTCAAAATTGACAGAATGAAATCTAAATCTGTTAAGCCCCTCTTTTCTCTTTGTGAAGGAAGACTTTGAAAACATTTTAATCCTTATCAATTCCCCAAGCAAGCAATTATTAACATTTTGTTAATTCAAAGGGATCACTGACTACAGATGCACTATTATTTCATCTTCTCAGAAGAAGAAAAACATCCTGGCAATTAAACCATGACAATACCAACATATATGTCATATCCCAATTTTAGAAATGTTATAAAGATCTTAAAGTGCATTTATAGTCAATTGAATAGACTATTATTTGGTGTGGGAAGCCCTTCTGTATATGTGTTGCTTTTATTGGTTAATAAAGAAACTGTTTTCAGCCAATGGGTGAACAGAATATAGCCAGGCTGAAAGAGATCTAGAGAGAGAGAGTAGGCAGAGTCAATGAGACAACCATGAGCTGCCAGAGGGGAAAGATGCGAACTGTCATTTGGAACCTTGCCGGTAGGCCACAAGCCTCTTGATAAAATATAAAATTATATAAACGGGTCAACCAAAGATATAAGAGCTAGCTAGCAATACGCTTAAGTAATAGGCCAAGCAGTGATTTCATTAATGCAGTTTCTGTGTGGTTATTTTGAGTCTGGGCAGCCGAGAATGAAGAAGCAGCTTCCTACTACAATTATTATTGCTATTTGCTGTAGTCATTCTTTCTTCACTTTTAACATGTTTTCCATATTGTTTGTTCTCAGTTAATAACCCTCATTCTTTACTTTTGAGCTAAATTTCCTTTATTTTCTTTTAATACAAATTCATTAGTTCTTATGAGGGTCTATTAATAGTAAAAACTCATTACCTGGACATGCACATAGTTTAAATCTTGGTTGAAATTTTATTTTAATTTAAATTTTATTGGAAAGTGTAAATATTTATTGTAGTGGCATTTCACTTGTATTTTAATAAATAAAGTTTGCCTGAAGATCAGAGATTAAATAGTCCCATTGGTCAGCCTTACAGACCAGGCAGTGGTGGCACACACCTTTAATCCTAGTAGCCACACTAGCTTGCTATAATAACCAGGTGGTAATGGTACATGTCCTTCATCCCAGAACCAGAGAGAATTATAAAACAGGAGAATATAGCTCTCAGACACAGTGTCATTCTGAGATTCCCAGAGGCAGGATCACCATTTTTTGGACTGAGGTAGAGGTAAGAGTCAGTGGTTGGCTGTTTTGCTTTTCTGACCTTCAGGTTGAACCTCCATTTCTGTCTCTGATTTTTTATTAATCATGTTTCAATTTATCATATGCATATTGCTTTAGCAGCATCTGCATATTTCTTGTACTTTTCCTTTGGTTCTCTTTTATTTTTGCTTGCTTTGTCCTATTATGATTTTTTTGTTTTATTTTACCTTATTTAATATTGTTATTTAGATGCATGTTTTTATTCTAATGAGAGAGAGAGAGAGAGAGAGAGAGAATGTAAACTTTGGGTAGGTGGGGAAGTGGGAAGGATCTAGGAGGAAGGCAGGGAGAGTAAACCATAATCAGAATGTATTATACGAAAAAAGTCTAATTTCAGCTCATTGAGTGTGGTGGGAGCTTTTGGGGATTCAGGTGGCCTTGTTGCCAGCACAGCTGGGCCTACATGTAAGCAGCTATGTATAAGAGACCTGCAGCNGAGGTAGAGGTAAGAGTCAGTGGTTGGCTGTTTTGCTTTTCTGACCTTCAGGTTGAACCTCCATTTCTGTCTCTGATTTTTTATTAATCATGTTTCAATTTATCATATGCATATTGCTTTAGCAGCATCTGCATATTTCTTGTACTTTTCCTTTGGTTCTCTTTTATTTTTGCTTGCTTTGTCCTATTATGATTTTTTTGTTTTATTTTACCTTATTTAATATTGTTATTTAGATGCATGTTTTTATTCTAATGAGAGAGAGAGAGAGAGAGAGAGAGAATGTAAACTTTGGGTAGGTGGGGAAGTGGGAAGGATCTAGGAGGAAGGCAGGGAGAGTAAACCATAATCAGAATGTATTATACGAAAAAAGTCTAATTTCAGCTCATTGAGTGTGGTGGGAGCTTTTGGGGATTCAGGTGGCCTTGTTGCCAGCACAGCTGGGCCTACATGTAAGCAGCTATGTATAAGAGACCTGCAGCTGGCATTGATTTGAGTGCCACCTATGACTGTATGTCTTCCAGCAAGGAAAGGTGTAAAGAATTGCCAAACAGGACAACTGAACCTCACCAAGATATGTTGCTTTAACTGTCTCAGAACAATTAATTGGGGATGTTGTGAATGAGCCTGCTATGGAGCCCACCAAGACAGTTTTTGATGCCAAACATCTGTCTGGTGTAGGTTTGACCATGCTATTGTTCAGTGTGATAGGAAACATGGTGATGAATGTGCCTTCAGGCCCAAGGTCTAAGTAGAATACAAAGGAGAGGCAAAAAGTTTCTCCCCAGAGGAGGTAATCCTCTATGGTTCCAAAAAAGATGGATAAAATTACTGGAGAAGTCTGTCTTGGGAAGACTGTTACCAATGACTGTCAGCAGTATGTAACATAAGATGCTGGAACTATTGGGGGGCCGCAATGTACTTAATTATCAATGAACCTGCTGTTGCTTTGGCTTATAACAGACAGGAAGGTTGGAGGTGAAAGGAATGTGTCAAATCTATTTATTTGGGAAGTGGTACTTTTGATGCATCAATCCTCACCATTAAGGATGGAACTCTTTAGGTCAAATCAACAGCTGGAGATACCCACTTGGGTAGACTGATAATCTAGCGGTCTACCATTTTATTGTTGATCTTAAATCCAATTACGAGAAGGACATCAGTGAGAACAAGAGAGCAGTCCTACATCTTTACTGTGTGTAAATGGGCTAAATGTACCCTCTCCTCCAGCATCCAGGCCAGTGCTGAGTCTGATTCTCTCTTATGAGGGAATCATCTTCTATAACTTTATTACATGTCCTCAATTTGAAGACTTGGATATTATCTGTTCCGTGGCACACTTGAACCCTGTAGAATAGCCCTTTTGAGATGCTAAACTAGACAAGTCACAGATTCATGATGTTGTCCTGGTGGGTGGTTCTTTCAGGATCCCCAAGATTCAGGAGTTTCTGAAAGACTTCTTCAATGGAAAAGAACTGAAGACTAGCATTAACCCTGATGAAACTATTGCATATGATGCAGCCATCCAAGAGGTCATTCTGTCCGGAGACAAGTCTGAGAATGTTAAGGATTTGCTGCTCTTGGACGTCACTCCTCTTCCTCTTGGTACTGAAGCTGCTGGGGGAGTCATGACTGTCTTCACCCAACACAATACTGTAATTCCTACCTAACACACATATTTTTACCACCTACTCTGACAACTAGCTGGGTGTGTGCTCCTTCAGGTGTTTGAAGGTGAAAAGGCCATGACAAAGGATAACAACCCGCTTGAAAAGTTTGAACTCATAGGCATATCTCCAGCACCCCACGGCATTCCTCAGAATGATGTCACTTTGATATTGATGCCAATGGCACTTCCAATGTTTCTGCTGTGGATAAAAGCACAGGAAAGGAGAACTAGATCGCTGATGACAAGGGCCCTTTGAGCAAGTAAGATAATAAGAGCATGGTCCAGGAAGCTGAGAAGGATAAAACTGAAGATGAGAAGCAGAGAGATAAGGTACCACCCAAGAATTCACTGAAGTCCTATGCATTCGGCGTGAGAACAACAGCTGAAGATGAGAACCTTCAAGGCAAGATCAAAGATGAGGACAAACAGAAGATTCTAGACAAGTATGATGGAATCAGCAGTTGCCTGGATAAGAATCAGACTGCATAAAAGGAAAGAGCTGAACACTGGCAGAAAGTCAGCAACCCCATCATTACCAAGCTCTACCAGAGGACTGGTGGTATGCGGGGACGAATGCTTGGGGGATTCACTGGTGATGTCCCTCTTTCGGGTGGAACTTCTTTAGGACCTACCATCAAGGAGATTGATTAAGTCAGTCCTAGAAGAGATGTAGCATTGTTCCACAGGGAAACATTTGAAGGGCCCAAATTTACCAAGTTTGTGGGAGTCTTAATGTTAAGCTGCTACTATAAATTATATGGCACTCTTCAATACTTGAACATGAAACATGTGCATAGGGAGAGGAAATAGAACATTGCACGTCATCCTAAGAGGAAAATGCAATATATAAAATAAAACTATTTAACATTGACTTTAAAGAAAATGTATTTTCAGTTAAGAAAAAAAAGCAATCCAGCAATCCAATGAATGTGAAATTAGAAATTTTTAAATCATGTTAGTAAGGTGTATTTCACACAGTAAAACTGTATGAGTGTTAAATGCACATGCTGGAGAACTTTTAAGCAGGGATGAGACATTATAGCTATCATCTGGCATCTGAAAATGTTTGCAAATGGCATTAAAGATCAGTTTGAAGCTATTCTCCCCTCTGGAGGTGATGATGTTTTCCCACTGTCACGGGCTTCCAGCTGTTGCTAAGTCTGCATCATTTCCGTTTCCTGGAAGGTAACTTGCCTTCTTGGTTTTTATTTTTTTTTAACATTTTGTCTCTGATATCCTGGATTTTACAAATTTATGTCCAGATGTGAATTGCTTTGATTTTCCCTGAAAATATTCTGATATTCCTAAATATTCCTGAATCTGAATATTAATATACTACATCTTATTTGTAACATTCTCAGCCACAATCTCCTGAAGTCTCTAGATTTTCTTTAGTTCTTTATATTCTCTCCCTTTGAAATTCCCATTGGATTATATGCTTGGCTTATTATTATTATTAATATTCCATTTCCTTTTAGAAATAAAATTATTATTATATAATTAACATAGGTAAAGTACACCTATTCAAAGTGTATACTTTCATGAATTATACCGAATATTTATACTAGTATAATCATCATTGTGCTCAACATATAGATAGTTTCTGTCATCCTCAGTGGTTCCCTTGTACCTTTCTGGATAAAGTATTTAGCCCTAGGTGATCAATATGTTTAATATCATTGTTTATTTTGACTAGTCTAGAATTTCATAGACATGGAATCACATGGATTAAACTCTTTATATTACTTCTTTCATGCAAAAGATGATGTTTGAGGTTTGTTCATGTTTGAAGAAATATCAGTTGGTTATTTCCTTTCATTGCTGAGTAGAGTGTCATACAGATAGAGCACGTCTTATTTATTCATGGATATTTATGTTGTTTCTGATTCTAAGCCACTATGTGCAAAGAGGCATCATATAGCCAATAAATGTTTTGCTTCTAATTTTAAACTTCTGTGACTAAAGAGTCTGTGAATATCTATGTCCACTGATAGGCTTTCATTTCTTTGAGGCAAATACCTACAATCTGAGTAGCTAGGGCAAGTGACAAATGTGCAATACACTTTATAGGAACCCATCAAACTCTTCTCTTGAGCTGTTGTATAGTTTTAGACTCTCACCTCGGCTGGTGCATGAATGCTGTGATTGCTTCACACCCCTACCAACACTTGACATTATCAGTCTTTTTATTTTAGCCGTCTCACTAGAAGCTTAGTGGTATCTCTAAGTCTATTTTAGCCCTCTCTTATTAACTGTGTATTTAAATATTTTGCTTACTTTTTCAGTTTGGTTGTTTATTTTATCAATAAATCATGAGTTTATTATGAGTCCATAACCACATGTAGGAATTGAAACATTCTTCTCATTTTGTGACTTGCTATTTCATTTTCTAATTGTGTGTTGTAACAAAAATGTGCTTAAATTTAGATGAAATCAAATTTACTAACTTTTTTTTTATAAATTATACTTTCTGTGTCCTAAGAAACACTTGTGAGTATTATGGTAGTAAAGGTTTTAGCCTCTGCATTCTTTTAGTTTTCAGAGTATCATCTCTTCTTTTGATTGTTTTTATTGAGTTATATATTTTTCTCCTCTCCCCTCCCCTTCAACCCTCTCCCATGGACCCCATGCTCCCAATTTACCCAGGAGATCTTGTCTTTTTCTACTTCCCACATAGATTATATACATGTATGTCTCTTTTAGGGTCCTCTTTGTTGTCTAGGTTCTCTAGGATTGCGAATTGTAGGCTGGTTTTCTTTGCTTTATGTTTTAAAACCACTTAGGAATGAGT
>LOEQ01003707.1:140626-161893 GCA_001685075.1 Bramus lutescens | reverse complement strand
AGTAGTAGGGTATGCTGAAGTGGCAGAGGCAGGAGGATCATGAGTTCGAGGTCAGCCTGAACTACCAAAAAGGAAACAAAATCAGTATGGCAAATAAACATTTGCATTCACCTGTCTAATTTTACCGCTATTAATAGCAGCCAAGGGTCTTAGGATATACCTTAATAGTCAACCAGTACCTACCATTCACAAATCCTTGGATTCTAATTCCAGCACCACAGACAAAAACTTAAATATGGAACCTAATTAACTATGTATTTTTAATTGATGAAGAACACATGAGAAGCACACACAGAGACTGTATGTAGCATTACAATACAAGTTCTTTCATTTGCATCAACCTAAATGCAACTAGAAGACATTGAGTTAAGTGAAACAACTCAGGCACGGAAACACAAATCCTACGCATTTTAACCAATATGTGGAATCTAAAAGATTGATTTCCTAGAAGAATGGTGAGGAGAATAGTAAT
Organism: Bramus lutescens; assembly: GCA_001685075.1. Taxonomy (NCBI): domain Eukaryota; kingdom Metazoa; phylum Chordata; class Mammalia; order Rodentia; family Cricetidae; genus Bramus; species Bramus lutescens. The sequence goes on along the minus strand of LOEQ01003707.1, from coordinate 161,421 downwards.
TAGCACTGCTGAGAAAGGGTAGGAGAGAAGGTTGATGGAGAGAAAATGCTTAATACAGACAGGGGAGCGGACGAGTGAGAGGAATGTCTTTAAGGTTCCATAGCACAATAGCAGAGGGGATTTATATGGCTCACAACACAAAGAAATGATGTATCTCTGAGGCATATGCCAATTACTACAACCTGATCATTATATAATGTGCACACACACTGGAATGTTACATTATATCCCATTAATAAATACAACTGAAAAATACAATTTTGAAATAGTAATAATGCACTTGGGGAGAGTGCAGGGAGATCAAGAGTCCAAGGTCATCCTTGGCAATATAGAGTTCTAGGTCAGCATGCACGACATTAGACCCCCCATAGTAATAATCATAGAAATTACAGTAGAACCTACCAGTATGGTTAGACATAGATAAGATTTATTTGAATTCAGTAAAAAAAATCACTTAGAGTATGTCATAGTCATTGCAATAATGAGCACAAGTCTGGGTCCTTCCACATATCATCATGGGGAAAGGGCACCCCTGAGGCCATACCCTTTCCTGAGGAACTATTGGCAGGCAATATTTGCTGTGGGAAGGAAGAACATTTTCTTTAGTAGTATAGCTGCTTATGTGAACAAGTCTAACTGAACTCAGGGGACCAAAGAGAAGTCATGAAAGAAGGGGAGGACAGCTGGGAAGAAGGAAGAGTTCAGAGGAAGAGGAGACAGTTTGGAAGAAGGAAGAGTTCAGAGGAAGAGGAGACAGTTGGGAAGAAGGAAGAGTTCAGAGGAAGAGGAGACAGTTGGGAAGAAGGAAGACTTCAGAGGAAGAGGAGACAGCTGGAAAGAAGGAAGAGTTCAGAGGAAGAGGAGACAGCTGGGAAGAAGGAAGAGTTCAGAGGAAGAGGAGACAGTTGGGAAGAAGGAAGACTTCAGAGGAAGAGGAGACAGCTGGGAAGAAGGAAGACTTCAGAGGAAGAGGAGACAGTTGGGAAGAAGGAAGACTTCAGAGGAAGAGGAAACAGGAGTAAATGGAAATTAAATCATAATGTATTGTATTTACATATGAAATTGTTAAATACAATTGAGTAACCCCCCGCCCTGTGCACACACAATCCCTTAGACGAGTAGCAGACAAACTTTCCTTAAATGTTTTACGAGTTAAAAGAAGAAAGCAGCAGTCTAGCCTAAGGTTTATTGCTAGTTCAGCGTCTACTCAGACAGACTTCAGCACTAAGGAAGTTTTAGAAGCTGAAAAGAATTAAAATAACTGCTATGCCAATATTAAAAGCCATTTTTAAAATGTCATTATGGAGCGAAGACATTCACCCAGCTGAAAACCCTTTCTTCACAGTAACACTACCAAGATGTGATTTAATAGTAAATTTCCTTAACATTTCAAAATCCTGTAATGATAGGTCATTTGTTGAGCTCCAATCCCCCCACCACCCCCAATTGTGAACATCAGCTCAAATTGCCTGTACTTCTCAATGAAATTATTTTTTAATGTAGAAAAGCATATGCATGCGCCGGCAGGTGCTTCTGCTGAATGTTGAAAGAGGCTAGTTAACATGTAGAACTTAATAGATACTTTCATGTTACTATGCCCTTTAACTGCCCTCAAGAACTTTGTTCAGTTTTCTATACCTTGATCAGGGTATTCGACTCTAACAAACTAGTATTGGCGTATGGCAATTTGCTTTTCACAGAAGGAGTGAAAAAATATGGTCTGTGAGTGGGACTCCAGTAGCATTGACATCCTTTGGCAATTCACTAGCAATGCAGAACCTCAGGCATCGCCTTGCCCCCTGTAGAATCAGAATCTGTGGTTCAACATAGGGCACATTACAGTTTGATACACACCATAAGACCTTATGTAAGGGAGAATGGAGCAGGCAAACAGGAATATATGAACAAACCAGCAGATGGACACGGTTACGAACCCCATTGCTTGGTATTGAAGGAGTGTAGGAAAGCTGGTAGAACAGACTCACTGAAGAAGAGAAGTGAGAAGAAGAAGATAAGGAGAGAAGGTTTTGATGGCACCCAACGTCAGAGAGGTGGAAATCCTCGCTGCCACAGATGGGAGAGGGAAGCATGGAGGAAGAAGAGGAGACATAGACAACATGGTAGAGGGTTTAGGGAGTCATTCAGGAAATCTTGGACTCATTCCTGCTGGAGGTGCAATCAGGGGCCAAAAAGGGTTCTGATGAGGTCCTCATTAAGAGCAGTAAGCAGAGACCAGTGCACAGCTCTTAGGCTCTGTTTTCTCCCAGAGCTGAATCCTTCCTTTCCTCGCCACCTTCTGAAGCCCAGTACACATTTGCTAATAATACATGAAACTGTTCTCACCGACATACAGTCTACTAATTCCCAATGGACTGTCTTAAACAACAATGCCAAATGAGTAGTTCATGGGTGCATGAGTGTGTGAGGTGAGGTATGTGGGGGCCAGGCAACTGAATACCTATCCTTGCAGATCTGATAGGAAAAATGTACCAGTGAAGAGAGTAAGATGTTCCCCCAAATTACAACAAAGATAATTCTAATGTCAAGTATCAAAAGGCACCATTGGAATCCCTAACTCTCATGTTATATGTCTCCATTGACTTTTCATTAAAAAAAATTGAAGACACCCAAAGCATAGTTAATGAATCTAAATTCTTTGTGAGTTTTATTCATGATCTACAAGGTTGAAGTTACCTAGAAGAAGGGAGAGAGAGAGGAGGAGAAAGTTGGGGAAAGGTTGCAAGATTAGATAACACTTGGAAATGTAGCACTTCCTGAAATAGACCCTCACAGATTCTATTCTCCCTCTTAGTCTAGCTGAGAACAGATTTATTTTGTTCCAATTTTCCAATAATCTATATTATCGGAACTTTTGCCCTCACTCTCCTCCCCTGTGCCCCCTTTCAATATTTGTTTAGAATCACAAGAAGTGAGGAAAGCGTCTTTCACCTGAGTTTGCAATAACCCTACCAAGGAATAAGAATCCCAGAAGAAATATGAAGGCCACCATTTGTGTGCATGAAATACCATGGAGTGTAGCCACTTCTTTTAATAAAGAAACAAGTAAATTAGTTTCACAGAGGAATACTAAAATTGGTTTCCTCCCTGCACAAAACCATGAAGATATTTATATATAATTTATCTTTCTAAGTTGTCATGTGGCAAAAGACCACTCGCTGTGCAGCAGGCTTCTCTTGCTACTTAGAGAGAATTACGTGATTAAATAGAGACCTGAAAAGTTTTGAACAAGCATTGAAGGAGAAAAGGTTTCCTCTTCAAGTCTTAATGAAGTGAGCTCATTCCTCCTCCAACATCAACTTTGCCTTGTGTAGTTTGTTTTCTCGCGGGTTAATCACTGACCGGAGCCACAGTGCGGACCACCAGTTTCCAATAAACCATAAAAGGCCGATCAGCAGCCATTGTGTTCTTCTGTAGGGCTTAGCAGACAGCAGCTGAATAAACCTGTTCAAAGTCAGAACAGTCAAGCAGGAGTGCAGAGGCCCAACTGGTGCCTCTGGTGAATCCTGAAAAGCAAATTAATTTATTAGGACGTAATTGATGGCATGTGCAAATACACTAGCCAAAGACTCCCCTGTGCTAATTTTGGCATAATTAAGTATGGGGCCATTAATGAATGGTGTGCCAGGAAAGCAACATTATGATAAATATCTAGTTATTACTTACTGTATTCCATACGTGGTATGTTAGATGCAAACCAATGCCTCTACTTTTGGACTTCAGAGAAAGTCCAGAGGGAAAGAACAGAGTTGACTCACCATGGTTCCTCTGAATTGTGAATTAAATAAAGACAGTTGCAAGTGAAACACATCTCGATAGAGACTTACTGGCATATGCAGGGAAGAGAAGACAGGAAATGTATTGATTTTATTTCCATATAAACACTCATGTTCATTCTTCTTTGGAGAGTCCCATAACTTGTTAGTTTACTAAAAGTACCCATGTAATGTTGTCTGCACAGGACATCCCTTTAAGGGAAATCCACCTACCAAGGGAAGGATGGTGCTGGGTGCCCCAGCCTGCTAAGATATGACAGGACAAACTTAAGCCACCTGCTAATGTGCTTGCTGATGGATGGGTGGGAACCACTAACTCCAGTTCCATTAACTCCACTAACTCCACAGTTCCACTAACTCCACGTTGCTTCAGAGAAGCCTGGCCCCCAAAAGCGCAGCCCAGGATCTAAGGATTCAGTAGTATTTCTAGATCCACAACACTGTAACAACTGATGTTGTCTTGGCCTACTGACTCTACCAGTGAGGGAAACAAAACAAAGAGAAGGCGTTCCTTATTCAAACAAATGTGATCTCCTCAGTCAGCTTGAGAAATGGGACTTATGGAGTTGCAGCATCAGTATGCATGGGGAATGGCAAATGTCCAAACTGCCATTTTTCTCCAAAGGGTCTACAAAGTGCCATTTAGAGGTGGAAGAAATGATTCCCTTTGGGCTTGTAAACAAAGGTGGCTTCTCCCAGCACAACCACCAAAATCACCATACCATCATCTGCTAAACCCTGAAACTGATCAGTGAAGGTCAAAGACATGAATGCTTTCATTTCTTCTGTTCATGATGGAGATTCTCTTTCAAGAATTCTGGTTTGTGGAGGGTTCCTGGTTCCTTGTTTCTTGTCATATGCTATGTGGTTATGTTTGTCCTTCCTAACAGGGGCCCCTTTTAGTATATCTTAACCGCTTTCACCCTTAAAGGGCCAGGGCATTCCAGATTACTTGCTGCTTAGTTCAAAACATGATGCAAGAGGCAGAGGAAACGGGAGGCTTGCCTTATCTGCTCTGCTCAGTTTCATTCATTCCCCCAGCTGGTGACAGAGTCACTTCCATTCTCTGCATTCTTGGAGTCTCTGACCATAAAAGCTGTCAGATAAATGATCATCCTACACATCTCTGAGAGGAACAATGTACCATAGAAAGCAACCAATATCAGAGGGAGCTTAAGAAGCATCTTAAAAATTGGGATACTGGTGTTCATGTGTGTGCATCCTCTATATGTATTTTCAGGTTCTGGTAGGTGTGCAGTCAATTTGACTTTTACTACAACTTGGTGCAGCAGATGACTTTAGAAAAACAAAGTTGATATTTTCAAAGTCTGAGGAATTACCTTGTGGAGGAAACTCGATTCTGACATTTAGCTGTCCAAAGTCAGAGTCCTATGAAAGATATCCTTCCAAATAAAAAGGACAGTATGAAAAATGCAAAGCAGAATTTGACTCTAACTGGCAGTGAATCGATTTACATTTCCAAAGTTATCAAGGTCAAAGAGCCTAAGGACACTTCAAAGGAGAAAAGCTATGTACCAAATGATGGTCTCTCTTTCAAAAGAGCCCTGCTCCATGGGGACACTTTCCAACGGACAGCATGGACCTGCTGATCTGGGAGAGAGAGAAGTATCATCTTGAGCAGATAGAGACTGGATCATAAAAGAAGTGTGTACGACTCACCTGCCGCCAGCAAACTTAACAGAAGCCCCTACAGTGTGCAAGTGCAAAGACTGTGAGCCATTTGTCTAGGTCATGTTATCAGGGGCTGCTTTATCCTGAGGAGTCCTGCAAAGCAGATGCCTTAAACTCGGGTTTTGCACATAATTCGCTCCTTTTTTTTTTTTGAGCAGTTTACGTCTCTCACCTGCACACTCCATAGGGACTCACTGATTGCTCAAATTCTAACATTTGGAGTGGAACCCATTCATGAAACTTTCTGGCTGTGTGATTCAAACGAAGGCTTCTCTTTCCTCTTTTTGTTCTCCCAAGAAAATCAATTCACTTGAAGAGCCTCTTAATCCCATTTTTGCAATCAACAATTGCCACTTGTATATCGTTCTAATAGATTAAGAAGTGGGACGATGCGGTTGTCTGGTCTAATTCAACCCTATTCAGGTAGCTGCAGCCCAAGGCACTTTGTAGTGCCAAGTGCAGAGCTCGACAGGAAGACTTTTGCTATCATAATTTCCTGTGGAGCTATGCACTGCCCCCACTGTGGAGCCTGAATTACTTTGAATTAGGCCCGACAGCCACAGAGAGTTGAAATCCAGCAAGTAACAATAACCAACTCTTTGAGCATGACTTGCATGGCTTATTTTTTTTCTTTGCTAATGCAAAGAAAGGAGGAATTTCAGAATGCACATCTATTTAAATGACAGCAACCTGCCATAAATCAAGTGCGAAACAAAAGAGGACAGAGTTGAAGTGAGAGAGAAGTTGGAGTGAAGAAAAAAAATTAATCAAAACAGTTTTCAAAAACTTCATAGTTTGAGCCTGTGAAAATGTTCAGGCCTACGCTATCACCATGACAACCTGTGGCAAGCCCATGTCGGATAACCAGACCAGAAAGGGTCTGTTTTGTAAGGACGAAGGCCTCACATATTTATCCGAAGTTCAAGTTTCACTTCTGAATGCCTACATTTTTTTTTCTTTTGCAAAAGTAAGAATGTAGACAAAAATCTTTCCTTTGGTGTAGATGCGGGCAAATCTTCTTGGAGAATTTTAAAGTTTTCTTACCAGGAAGTTCGTTGGGAACGCCAGGCAGGCATCACCTCAGGTAGGAAGCGTTTGTATGCTAAAGCAAGTGCTACAGAGGCTCAGCCCCAAGTGGGAAGCAAGCAGCTCTCCATTAAATCACGAAGCAGGTCCCCAGAACCCCGGCTACTGGAAGCATATGGCTAAAATGCATTCTTGCCGGAGACACCAGGTCAGCACAAATGTTGTAGGTAAGCAAACTGGGCTCTGTTCCCTCCAACGCCTCAACTCTTCCTGCCATGGCCCCCAAATGAATGAAATCTAAATAAATAGAGGTTTCTCTCCTTAAGAGTCCCAATCCCTCTTTCTCCTCTTTTACCTTTCGGTGTTCAGAAAATAAAGAGAACAAAGAAGGAGTCCCACTGGTTGGAAACTAGCGGAACAGCCAGACAACAGGGCACAACTGTTCTCTCATGCATGACTGGGGCGAGGATAAAAGCAGAGAAAGACTTCTGAGAAAAAGCAAGCAACAAAGGGAACAGGGGTGCTGACAAAACTTCTTTTTCTTTCTATTGAGGCAAAGGAGAGGGGGAGAAAAGAGGGCTGCTTTAAAAAAGACAGAAGAAGAGAGATTAACAAACAGAAGGAAGGGCTTTCACCTCCTCTTTTACTTTTAGCCTAATCTGGTCAGAGAAACAAAACCTAGAAGTAAAGTAGATGATAACCTAAGACACTTGGGTAATTTTCACACTCAGAAAAGGAAGCTGGTGGCTACGAGCCCCGGTTTTATTTTATCAGTTCATTCCTTGCTCAGATATCCAGGATGTGGGACAATGTCTCCTGACTGGAATTTTCCCCTGCACGGTTAGAACAGGATACATGTGAATTCGCACATTCTTCCCAAGAGGGAAACCCAGGGAAGGCAGGAGAGCTTTTGCCTTTGGAAACCACATTCACAAATTAAACATAATTGTTTGGAAAAAAAAAAAAACAGAGTGACCCTGAGGTCGACACCACCAGCGTGGCATCACTGGACGGCTGGAGGGAAGGATTCAAAGCACGGGCAACTGCGAACTTTGATTCAGAGCTCCTGACAAAGGCTTTCAGATCAGTCATATTCTGTGGTGACTCCCCCAAGCCTGCTCTGTTAGCTTTTTTTTTAATAGATCCCTGTAGACACTAATGATTAGAGGGCTAAGGAGATCACCAGTTTTCCCAAGTTTTCAACGTACATCTCAAAGATCCTTACCACACCTTAAAATAGGAATTTGATTCACACTGTACCACTAGGTATATATAATCAGCCCAGGACCTTGAACTTGGGTATGTCTATTGTAGGAGTAAAATCTTGATCTCTCAAAACGCATTTCAACCATAAAAGAGCCAACAAACATAATGCTTCCTTTTTAATTTAATGCCGCCTTCAATGAACTACTTTCATACAACCTGAAAAGTGCACAGAAGAATTGATATTTAATCAGAAGCTTCTATTGCCAGGAGAAAATGGCTTTTATGTACATGACAAGAATGTCAAGCAAATATTGTGATAACACAAAATGACTTTTAGATGCCTAATATGATATTTTCTTGCATGTTAACTGTCTGATACACCCACAAATTGTTTCTCCACATCTATGAATAGTTTAGGTGCATCATTCAATATCTACCTAGCATGAATTGTATGCTAGGCATGTATTTACAGCCTTGTACAAACCTTCACAATAACACAATTATATCCACATCTGTTACTCCACTATATAGCACTGAATTCTGCTTTACTTTAGCTGCAAGTTAGTAAGTATCCTATTCTAAGTAGTGGAAGTCACAAAGGATAAAATAACAATGTAAACACCATATCTGTCATCTCTGTCATTTTTGGACCTTACTGTCCCATTAGGTAAAGGAATACTGAACCAATGGTGGCACAAATAATAGTTCAGCGACAGCTGAAACATTGTGAACAAAAGACAATCAGGGTATGGTGAGAGCTGAGCAGAGCTGGTCTAGGGTGAAGAAGCAAGGCGAGAGGAAAGGAGTGCCTTGAGAATCTAGGAGGAGAGAAGGAAAAATGTAAAGAGATGGGAGGTTGGCGCATTTGAGGAGCCACAACTCTTCAGTGAGGTTGGCAGTTGATTATAGGGAGGCCGTGAGTGTCTGACGACAAAACGCTTCATGCAAGATCATGTAGGGGCCAGTCAACTTTTCTTCTTGAATTTAAAGCAAAGATTTGTTTCAAGCAGATCGGGGCATAGTGAGTTTGCTGTCGTTTACTCTGACTGTTATGTGAAGAACGGAATGGAACCAAGTAAGCAAGGCTGCAGGGACAGTTGTACTGGCTGCTCATGATGTCTTTTACAGCAATAGAAATCCTAAGACAGGCTGCAAGTAGATGGGTTCATTCAAGTCAGAGGAGATGCTGGAACCAGACAGAAATCTAAAGACTATCACCACAGAGAAGAAAATAATCACAGATGAGTGGGCCAGGAGCGCCTTAGGAAAGGGATATAGAATGAATACAAAAACAATAATTGCTAATACAAAAATGGAGATTTCTAGTATGACTTAAGTAGGGAAACTTATGGTCAGTTTGACATATATTTATTTGTAACATATTATATAATAGGCACTGGTTTATAAAAGTGAGTAAAATACTCCCTATGTGCTTAAGAAACTTAATATGACCAACAATATAAGAGCACAACGAATATGCTAAGGACTCACAGGACATAATTAATACTGCAGAATGAATCAGTAATTGTACTCAAAATAGAGTTAAGCTGAAGGAATACATTCTGGTGTTCAGCAGCACGGGATAACTAGAGTTCAGAATATCCTGGGACATGTTTTATGAAAATGCAGACAAGAGGAATTTGAAAGCTCCCAAAGATCTAATGAGGAAAGGGAAATGTTGATTATTTTGATTTGATCAGTGCATGCTGTGTGCATGTGTTCAAATATCACAGTTTACCCCATTAACATGTACAATTAATTCATGCTAATCAAAATTTAAGTAAAATAACAAACAAACTAGACAGTCCCAATCAAAAGTATATTCTACCTAGTTATTTCAAATCACTGTGTTTGGGGGTGGTTTCTAATAAATGGACTCTTTGCATGCTATTAAAATACTTTTGCTAAACTAGGCATAAGTGGAGCTTTCATTCTTCCTACAATCACTGTCATTAGAAAGTATAGACTAACAAGGAAATGAATCAATTAGTAAGACAGGTAAATGAACACAAGGTAGGTAAGCTGGATTGTTGTATAGGAAACATTCCAAATCAGTATAAAGTAGCACTACTGGAGTAAAAATTACATGCCATCACTCTGAAGGCTCCCTGACCACACATTGTCACATTGAATTCTCTAAACAATACACTAGTTTACAATCCTGACCTTTTCCAGTTGTGTCAAGGAGATGTACTGAGAAGCTTGACCAGAGTACAGTTAGTAGCCCCAGCTAGAAGAGGGTTCTTCCTACTGCCTTGGAACTATGATGGAAAAGTTATCCTGTAAAGAAGCCTCGCTGGTACAAGCCTGTAATTCCAGATCTTCAGGCAACCGAAGCCCAATGAGGAGAATTTCAAGGCCTGTCTTGAAAACTGTGTGAAGATTATATCTCTAAAATTAAAAATAAAAAAGAAAGTACTAGAGAGATGGCTCCATGGTTAAGAGCACTGGTTGCTCTTCCAGAGGATCTAGGTTCAGTTCCCAGCACCCACATGGCAGCTCACAACCACCTGTGACTCCACTTCGAGATAACTCAATGTCCTCTTCTGGTGTCTGAGAATTCAATGTCTTCTTCTTGCCTTGGTGGGATTCTGCATGCATGTGGCCCATATAAATACATTCAAGTGAAAACTCATGAAAATAAAATAAAAATGAATTTATAAAAAGAAAGAAGAAAAGTAAGGAGGGAGAGAAGAAGGAAGGAAGGAGGAAGGAAGGAAGGAAGATTTCTTTCTTTCTTTCTTTCTTTCTTTCTTTCTTTGAAAGGAGGCTTTATAGTTCAGTTGTATAACAAAATGTGCTTGGTCCTGAGTTTGATCCCCAGGACCAAAAAGGAAAAGAGGAAAAGGTACCCTAGGATAAGTCTTTTTAAAAGGGAAAATAACTTATTTTGACGTTTATCATACCCCAAGCTCCTCATTTTGTAAAGTTTGGGTTTTGTGCAGCAGGTTTCTTTTAAGAAACAGTCACGTCTATTTTAGAAGCCTTTCAGGAAGGAAATGGTCCCTGGTGATTGCCCCTCACTACTAGAGCTAGGTGATTAAATAACCCTAACGCAACTCCTGCTCTCGGACAATGGCAGAGCCAGCGGTGCACAGATTACACGTTCAGTAAATGTACTTTAAATTTTCCCATCATTTTCTAAAATAATTAGATGCTGTGTTATGATTTGAGAAATATTGACCTTTAAAAAGTATATATAGCTACCTCTTAGGTTACGTCTACACTTTAAAAGGGAACCATTTTAATGCCCTCATGAATTCATAACACCACTAACTCCTCTGACCTTTTAAGAATGGCCATTAGTAACAAGTTTCAAGAACCGAGCTATTTTCTTTTCTTTAAGCCATCAAATAACAGTCAAAAGTAGAGCCACAGTTGGTAACGTACTCGCTGTGCAAGCATGAGAACCCTCATTCAGTCTCCAGAACTCGTGTAGAAAGCTAGGCACGCTGACACACACCTGTAACCCCAGGACTGGGGAAGCAGGTGCAAGGAAACCCCTGGCGTTTGTTGGCCAGCCAATCCAACCGAGTCAGTAAGCCCAAGGTTCACCGAGAGATCTTTGTCTCAAAGTATACGACAGAGAATGATTGAAGAAGATACTGGATGTGGACCTCTCGCCTCCGTGGGCAGGCATGCTTGTGTGCACGCATACAAGCCTCCATACACACAAAATGTGAGGCCATAGCAAAAGCAGCATTAAAGGATGGTACCGTGTGGATTATAGCCGGTCTCAGCGATGCCTGGTTGCCTCAGTGTCTACTTTCTCCATAACTCATCATAAAGAAACAGAAAGGCCTGGGAAACAAAAACATGTAGCAGAACTGATCAGAACTGCGCAAGAACAGAGTCCAACTTGTTTTTAACAGTGTCCAAAATTTAGTACTTCATTGTTTCTTCAGACAAGTTGGGGTTCATTTATAATGCACTAAAGCAGTAGTTCTCAACCTTCCTGATGCTGTGACCCTTGAACACAGTTCCTCAGGCGGTCTTGACCCCCACCCATGGAATTATTTTTGTTGCTACTTCATAACTATAATTTTGCTACTGTTATGAATTGTCAATGGATTTTGGAGGTACCTTTGTCAAGGGGGTAGCGACCCACAGATTGAGAACCTCTGAACTAAACCCCTCCATCGCCATCCTCTGGCAATGCGTAAGCATTGTTTGGACTTGTAGGAAGAGGCAGTGAACTAAGAGGCTAATAACGTACTTGAGTTTTAAGACTAGCCACTATCCTCATGTTCGCATGGTCACATATTCATAAAACCTATGGAATTGTCTTTACACTTAGCATCGTTTTCCTCAACGAGAGGCATCTCTCCTATGACTCCGCCACATCGCTGTGGCAAGTCTGTGAGGCTGGAATGGAGAGGTGAGGAGGGGAAATACTGTAAATGCTCAGCTGCTGGGTTTCTCAGTTTCTGAGCCTCTTTTCAGAAAGGAACTCGAGTAATTCATATGGTGAAGTCCGACTCTGATATGAGTTCAAAGGGTGACAAACGCTCTCTCTGCCTGCCTTTCTTACCACCAGCCATTAGGAGGAGGCATGGAAGGCTCTGAGACTTAGTCTCAGATATTCTGACACAAAATGTTCCAGGAGTTTCCTGTTTCAGCACAGCTTGTCACTTTGCACCCCCACATACCTAGACACGTACAGGCAGACATAAACTCAGATCATTATTAATTTTGGGCCAACAATATGAAATCCCTCATGAACAAAATTCAATACTTAGCTTAGTCTGAAGAAAGCACATAGCATTGAAAGAAATGAAGGCCTGGTTATTCAGGTACTGACTGGTTAGGTATCTCTATAGCAATAAATGCTTTCTCTGCATACACGTAAGCACATATGCACACAATAACCCTCCCCAGCTGTCTATAGTTACAACTTGCCCAAAAGTGAGAGCTGGTTCTACCCTGGGGATTCATAGATTGCCCCTGTTCAACTCAGCACCAAGGACCAGCATATTTGGGACGACATGGCCCTTCTTCTGAGATTGTTCTACTGCTCGACTAAACTCAGTATCTCCTATATTTGTTCTTATGTAATGTAAATTGAAAGTAAACTTATAAGAGAAAAAAGTTATTAAATAAGCTTTAACAACCATACCCTAAGTCTGAAACATGAGCAGAATGTCCAGTTTCACAGCTTTGCCTATAAATCCTTTCTATCAGAGGTGGTACAAAAACATATTTTTAATAAACAGCAAAGAAACAGAACAACGGTTGGTCAACTATACAGACCATCTGATCCTACAACTGACTGCTTTTCAAACTTTACAATAGCACACAAGAGATGTGCATTCAGTAGAAACTTCCCTTGACTCTAGCATCACGACAGTATAGTCAGCCTCACATATGAGGGGAACGGGCACTGTACAGCACAGCCTATTAAACTGGAACATCATGACTGAAGGGGTGGGTCTCCAAACAGTTGGCAGGTGTAAAAGTCTCTAATTCATAATCAGCTGGATAAGGAATGGTAGTGCTGACCCATATGCATTGTGGGACTTCACTGCCGCCCTGATGTGGACCATACAGCGTGCCTTCTTTGCACGGAGCATGCTTTTATGCCCTATAATGCCAGTGAATGCTGTCTGAAGGGCCTCATTCAGAGTCAAGATGATCATAGCTTATGAATTGCAGTGTTTNATATATATATGTGTGTGTGTGTGTTTTCTGCTCTGATAGTAAGATAATGGTTTATTTATGGAAAACAAAAAGCCTTTAATATTTTCCCACTATCATTCCTCAGCGTGTATCAAATTAGTCTATCTTTGGATTGTACTGTATCAGAATGTTTGAATTTAAACATTACTATTTGATATGCTCACTTGATTTTTATGGGGAAAAGTTCTTACATTTTTGGTTGAGACTAGGACAAAATTTCCAATAATTTCGGGAATGGCCCTAAACATACTTCTGCAATTTTTCTAACACATATTTATGCAAAGCCACATTCTCAGCACTGACCATTGTAAAAATCACTCTAATTTCTCCTCTAGGACTCCAACCATGATATTTCTTGAAGTATCTTAAAACACCACTATTGCATAAATAATAGCATAAGGAATTGCTTTAAATGTACTCTGAAACAGCAACAAATTCTTCCTGGCACTAGATCCACAAGCCATTGCTCCCTGCATCCTGCACTAGGTACTAAATTTCTGTCATTAAGTTTCTGGTGTTGGAGCCGGAAAGATGGCCCAGTGGTTAACAGCACTGGGTGTTCTTCCAGAGGACCCAGGTTCAATTCCCAGAAGCTTACAATTATCTGTAACTCCAGTTCCAGGGGATCAGACATCCTTAAATAGACATGCAGGCAAAACACCAATGTACATAAAATACAAATAAATCAATTACTAAAAAAGTTTCTGGTATTCTCAGACAAAAAATATTAAGGGGTACTGATAGATGGGATCAATAGTAACTCTAGGGGAAGACAGAGAATCATATGCATGATGTCTTCTTATGTAGTTCAGAAAATTATACTTGAACGACTCTGTGACTTACATTTGATCAAGAATTTATGGCATAGACAATATTTGTAGGTAGAACTGGGATGTTGACCTTTAGATAATATCTTTATTTTTCCAGAGAAGTTTTGTTGACCCCAAGCATTACAAAGAAGGCATACTCATGCTGCCTCCTTGCTAAGACTGGACAGACATAGGTGTGAATGACTCTAGAGTATGGTGGGAGCAAAGAAGAAAGGGACCTAATGTAGTCTCGGATCACTAACAAGGAAGGATATCTGAACTCGAGGTTGAAAAATTCAGGAAGAGTCACCAGGAAAAGGAAGGGAAAAAATGACATGAAGGTGGGCTGCTTAAAGCTTAGAAAGACTCTGATAAAGGAGAGGGACAGTGGACTAGACAGAGACATGGAGAAGTAACTTAAGGAGACACGTTTTTTTTTTCCTGAGGGCACTGGGGAATACTTAGATGCTCTCATCAGGGGAAAGGTACATTTAATTTGGCTCTTCAGAAATGCCTTCTGGCCGCCACATAGAAGACAGATTGAGAAGAGAATGGAGACAGAGCCATCAGCCAAACTAGAAGAGTGACAGTGGAGGATATAGAGAAGTATGCCAACTGAAGAGACTGCCATGCTCCGTTGAGGCTGCTGGGACAAAAATGTCTTAAACGGAGTAATGTAAAGCTAACAGAAAGCCGTTTAATTTTTTCCCAGTAATGGAGGCTTGACAGTTCAAGAGCAATGAACCAACAGGTTCAGAGACTGATGGGGACTTGTTTCCTTGGGTACAGGTGGAGCCTTTTCATTCTGTTCACTCAAGGTCAAAGAAAGGCAGCTTTCCAAGGCCTCTGTGCCACCTTTCTCCTCACAACCTCATTGCCTCTCAAAGCCACACCGCTCAGCATTTCCTTGGAAAGCGGGTTTTAACACAGAAATTCTTGGAGACCCAGGCATTCAGACCATAGCGTAGAGATGAAGCAGTGATTCTCAACCTGTGGGTCACGGCCCTGGGAAAGGGCACGATTCTTTCACAGGGGTCGCCTAAGACCATCCCAAAACACAGACATTTACATCACGATTCACAAAATTATCAAAATTACAGTTATGAAGAAGCAATGAAATAATTTTATGGTGTGTGTGGGGGGGAGTTCACCACTACATGAGGAACTGTATTAAAAGGTCATGGCATTAGGAAGGTTGAGAACCACTGGTCTAAAGGATGAAAATGATAATAGTAACATGTTTTTAATTTCATACTTTGTGGGAGTACTTTGCTCAGGGTTCTTCAATCCACAGGATAAAGTTACGAGGTAGTCACTGCAAGGGAAACTGAGGCTCTAAGAAATGAAATGAATTACTAAAGCTCCATCAACTAGTAACAAGTAGCAGCTCTTCCTCACTGTGTTGGTCTACTCCACAGAAAATGATAAGCATTTGTTGCAGGCATGATGGCACATCTCCATGATTCCAAGACTTTGGAGGCAGAGACAGGAGGTTAGATAGCAAATATAGGCTAGCTAGGTTACACACCAATACCCTGTCTCACAATATAACAAAAAATATAAACAACCACCAACAAAGAAACCCCAAAATATCTTTTTTTCACTTATGATCCGTTTTTATAATGAAATACTAATTACGAAGAGAAAATAAAATTGAGTTCTTTATGAAGAGCGTTGGAGTTTTATATGGAAATGAAGGCCCAAAGAAAGGCTCAAGTTACATGTTTCTATGCTGGATTGGATGACTATAGGGATAGCCACAGAGACAGAAGATTGGGCAAAGGAATTAAAATCCCACTGCTTCAGGGAAAGGCTGGAAAATTGTTTCCCTGGGTTATCATGACCTGTTTAGGGGAAGAGAAGTCAGAGAAGGCCAAGGATTTCTTCCTGGTGAAGCATTCTTGTCCTGCACTTTGTGCCTTGCTCTGAGAAGAAGTTGTTTGTTTTGTTTTGTTTTTGGCTGGGAAGCCAAGAACATGCAGTTTTCTTAAGTTAATTCATTTTCTTTGACGTAGGAAATAGGGTCATAGGCCCGGTAAGAGGGCAGGAATATTGGTAGAATGTTGAAGAATAATGAAAAGCATTTCAAACAGAATCTGTAAGAAAATGTAAGAAATTAAAAGAAAACTGAGCTAGGTGTAATGGTGCATGCCTTTAATTCCCAGAATTTGAAAGACAGAGGCAGAAGGATATCTGTGAGTTCAAGGCTGACCTGGTCTACAGAGTGAGCTCCAGGACAGTTGGAGCTATATAGTAAGATCCTGTCTTAAAACCAACCAAACAAACAAACAAAAAATTTAAGAATTTGAACCAATAACTAGGATTTAAGACTGTTTGGAAACCTTAAAACTTGTGTGCCTATTTTGAACTTCTGTGATTTTCTCTACCAGCTCTCAGAATCCAGCTCAAAAAAGTCAAGGACTCTGAGAAGTTGTTCTAGATCAAGCCAAATAAATTGCTGAGGTGATCAACCATGAGATCAAGTTGGAAGATAAAGGAATAGGTTTACTCCAGAGACCGAGGAAGGGACAAGAGAACCAAACACTGGCGAGAAAGAAGATCATCTAGAGTAGGAAATCTGGACACATAAGCAATTTGATCTTATTACTTAAATTGGGTAGCTCTGGGCAGCAAGATCAGTAGCACGAACATGGGAAACGGTGGCTGAAGTGAGCTAGTGGTAAAGGTCATTGAAATTTTAGAAGTAAAATAACTAAGAAACCAGAGCAGTGATTAGATCATCTTTGTTTAATTATGACAACCCTTTAGGAGGATAGCGGATCAAAGGATGGAAAAGAAATCTTGAAAATCTCGGGTGAATGAAAGGAATAAGAATTTGTGAGCGTCAGCCACAGAGTAAAGTAACATCTTTCTCTTTCTTGTCATTTTATTTCCAGAAAGGATTTAATATAGCTAAAAAAAATTATAGCCCTGTAACTGGTATAGTTACAATGACTAATCCTCAAATCTCAGTCACTTAACACAAAGTTTAGTGTTAACCGAATTCTCTGTGTCTGATGATCTTTCATAAATCCTGTACATATAAGCACTTCTCCTTTATCTATACTTCCATTGTTATTTGCAATGAACCAACGTTTCAGCTCAACAAATTTCCTTTATTATTTAGGAAGAGAATAGCAGTCTGACACTGTGACACTCATCTCAGATCATCACTTCCTGTGTCATGTCACATCATCAAGGAAAAGGGAACCTATAATATAGTGAAAGACCGTATTCACTTAACACTAATTACGATATGTTCCACTTGGATAGGACTTATTGATAGTCTTATCTCCACTACACTTAGTGTACAAATTAAATTTTATTATAAGGTTGTATGTTGAAGAAGATTATGGGGCTTGAAAATATTAGCAGCTTCCAGCATACATTGCTAGTCTTAGACTGTGGTCCTTGCAGATGAAAGGGGTCACCTGAATTACTTCATTTGTTCCTCACAATAACCTTAGGAGAGAGTCACTAGTATCACTGCCCTCATCTTATAGATGGGAGAAATGAGTGACAGTGAGGATAAACAGGTTTTTTTTTAATTACTCAGCTTGTATATGGCAAAACTAGTACTCGAACCCAAGCTCTCTGTTCTAGACCCTGTACTGTTGATCATCAAAACAATATGGGAGTTAGAGTTATAGTTGATAGGTCTTACATACCAGATATTTTACCCTGCATGTTATAGCCATCATCTATCCCATTCAACCACGGCAGTAGTACAGGATAGGTACTACTAGTCTGTCTAAGAAAGAAAAGCCCAGCGTTAGCAAATTATTCTGCTATAGTACCTCCAACAAACATGCTTTCTAGAGAAAAACTACCCTTGATTCTCCCATTTCAGTGACTATCACATGGTTCAGGAACAACACACTCATCCAGATCAACTATTTGGATATTTACATCTGCAATGTAGATCCTTCTAATTTGCCCTTCAAACTTTGTTCTTTAAGTGGCTGATCCGTAAAGACAGTTATGATACCTGAGTAAAAGAGTAGAAAAGGAAGAAATAGCCTTTAACTGGCAGAACACTAGCTAATGATGTTAGAGTCATATAGAACTTAAATGTCTCACCAAGAGCCTCAGCAAAGACGATTCTATTTGATCCTCCCCAAAGAAGAGTTTCCTGAAAATGAAAGTTCTAAGAACCCTTAACACAATGCCTAAGGGAAACCACCCCTCAGAGGCATGTGGTTGTTGTTATTTTATATAAGGAACAAAGGCCTATCATGTCTAAGAGAGTAAAAACCAGTTCCCTCTGTGGGTAGGGGGTGGGCCCAGTCTAGGATGAGTCATTTGATGTCTTGGAAATCTTGTGAGAATGTTGAATGTGTGGCCCTATTCTACGTCATGGGTTCATAAAGTTTTGAGCAACTGCGCCATCACTTTTCACCCCTAACCACCTTAGTCCTAAAGGTTGTGTGAGATATATTTTTCTTTAAAAAATAGTCCATTTAGAATATTTAAAAAATGTTAAGTTCATAGCCAATTACCAGAGGTGTCTAATCTGTCATAAAATAGTACTCATACTAAAACCTCAGTCCTATATCTAACAAGATTCCTAAGTGTTAATTGTGAAGAAAGACAAATTAAAGAAGTAGGGACAAAAATGAATGTATTCAAAGACACATTTGCCAAGTACCCATTGTTCACAAGTCATTGAGCTAAGAATTGAAATTCTCATGGCTTGCTACATTAATCAGGATAGCCTGATTGTTATGGTTACAATGAATAATCCTCAAATCTCAGTGATTTAACCCAAAGTTTGGAGTTCCCTTGTGCAAAGTCCAACTCCTGGTAGCTCTCCTAAGCAGGTTTCCTTCAAATGGGACTTGGAGATTCAGGGTCCTCAGACTTATTGGTTTTTATCATCCTTGAGAACTTTAGAGTCCTACTGGATAACATGGAGCTGGTTGGTAATAAAGGAAGAAAGGGTAAACAAAGGAACTCGACGTACATACGTTTTTGAAGCCAAACCAGGAGGCAGCAATGAATACCTGTACACACAATCCACAAACTGGAAATCCGCCTCATAGTGTGGGAGCCTGGAAACCACAGTCCTCATGAGTGTACAAGGAAAGGAAATGGACTTGGTGAATATCCAGAAAGTCTTGGCCTCAGTGGCTCCCATACTTCAGATACAGAATGGCCCTTACATACTCATGTGCTGAAGGCTGAGCTCCAGCTGATTGTGCTACTGACAGACAGGTCAGTGGACTTTGAGGCTTCTAACTTCATCAATGGACTTAGCCTTCGGTGAATTCATAGCTGCATAGACCATTAGGATGTAGGGCCTACTTGGAAGAGGTAAGTCAGAAAGCATGTACCTGTGAAGGCTATAACTTATCCTTAGCCCGTTTATCATGCCTTCAAAGCAAGAATTGCCTCTCAGGAAAACCACACACTCCCAGATTCAGAGACAAAGGCATGCAGTTGTAAGGGAGAAAGATGCCTGCACAAGGAATTGAACGCGAGTGTTTATCTGCTGCGTTTCCTCTGTTTCTGAGCTTCGGTTTCTGGCCTTACTCATCTTTACTCCAAAGGAAGGCTAATCCAGGCAGGCCCTTGCTGATAGCCCCAGCTGCTCAAAGTACAATGCTGCTCTAAGTACAATGAAAAAGTAGTGATTCTGTGCTTCCAGCCTCCACAGGAAGAGAAAAGAGAGAAATGCAAGCCTGCCAACTGGGCAGAGGTAAATGAATGAATACTAACTAGGTCTCTCCTGCCCAGCCTGTGGCAAGTCACCAGCTGTGCCTTTAATTTGTCCCTTTGTCTTCCCTAGAAAGGCCAAGGCCATTGTGCTTGTGAAACAGGCTCCTCCAGCAAGCTGTTCAAAAGAGATTGAAATCTCGGAGGACAGGAGAGATATTTATTAAAGGAAAATAATATTCTTAAAATGAAATGAAAGGACAATCTGGTCAGTTTGCTGCATTTTATGTACGGAATAAGAACTCAGAGAGCCATCAGTTGTTTTTAAGGTTAGAATCTTGCTTTCTTTTTGACAACAATACCAACCATAGAGATGGCTTGTTCGGAGATAAAATCACCAGATCTGAAAGGAAGACCCCAAGAGGAGCCATCATTGAGTGTTTAGTTGAGATTTCCCTAGTTCCTCTTGTTAGAAGAGAAGAGAGAGAGCGAGAGAGAGAGAGAGAGAGAGAGAGAGAGAGAGAGCAGGAGGGGTGTTGATTCCTTACTTACAGTTTCTTCCATGAAGAAGACGCAGTCGTAGTTGGAGAGTTTTATTTGAGGTGTTCCGAAGGGAACCCAGAACTTGTACATAGGCTCTCTGAGGAATGCTTAGTACACAAATGAAGACATGCACTTGACCGAAACCAAGTTTCGGTGGTGTGCTCATAGAGATGAGGGAGAAGATGTAAGTGGGAAAGACACAAGGATGTGAGGATGTGGCCCTGAAAGCTGATGCCTCCTTCCCACTTTTCCAGCACATTGATCTTAGATTTCCCAGTCTGTAATATCTGTAATATTGTCAGGGACTCTCTCTGTCTCTCTCTCCCTCTCTCTCTTTCTCTATCTTTGTGTGTGTGTGTGTGTGTGAGAGAGAGAGAGAGAGAGAGAGAGAGAG